>CM032451.1:50047635-50222635 GCA_019049505.1 Pachyrhynchus sulphureomaculatus | reverse complement strand
GCTCTATAGATATATAATATATAGAGCAGGCTCATGAAAATTTAATTTTCCCAATGAAAATTCAGTAGCAGGTCAGTCAATTAGTTTTGAAAGCGACCCCTATGGAGCATCACTTGAACCAAATATCGAAAATCATTTTGAAGCTCCATCTGTCATATGAATATACCTTAAATTCCAAGTCGATCTGTCAAGTCATTCATTGTTTATCACCTGGTTAAAGTAGACATGTTTGAGTATTTTTTAAAAATGGAAAAAATTAAATATTGTTTAGCGGTAAAATTCTTTGCTTTGGAAGGTTTATCGGTAACTGAAATCCATGCAAAGTTAGTAACAGTGTTAGAAGAGTCTGCTTCTTCATTTCCAATTATTCATAGATGAAACAACACAGTGGCACGTGAAAATAAGTTAAAAACTTTGAATAACGAAAAAATGTATGATGAAACTATAATAATGAAAAAATTGAAGAAACTCTGGAAAACAAGAAGGGTATAAAACTTTTACAAAGATCATTAAACGAAGGACAACTACAAATAACAAAATTAGTAGATGAAAACAACCAAATAATAACTCAAACGAATAAACTAAGAGTGAATATAAAGAGATTCTATAAGGACCCTTATGAGAGTAAAGTAGAACCCCCACCAGACAAAAGCGAGTCAGTTTGAATAAGAGTAATGAAAGAAAGATCTGAAAATATATATTCCCAACACCACAAAATACGAAATACAAGATGTTTTAAATAAAATAGCAAGAGGAAGAGCAGCAGGTGATGACGGCATACTTGTCGAAATGCTGCAACAGGGAGGAGAGCCCATATTATGACTGCTAGATATATTTTATAATAAATGTCTCGATATATGTGATGCACCTCAAGACTGGGATAATGCTGTGGTAGTTTTGGTCTTCAAAAAAGGAGATAAATCTAAATTAACCAACTATAGACCAATCAAAAGCTTTAGTACACTGAACCACCTTCAAATATTAAGAACCTTAATACAAAGTCAAACGAGTATAATTTTAAAATTGGCTGGCCTTTGTGGATTACGAGAAAGCCTTTGACTCCCTTGAAATCTGGGCAACATTAAATAGTCTAAGTAATTTTAGAATTGACAGCAGATACTAGCAGATTATTCAAAATATATATAAAAATGCAACATTTCAGATAGTCTTGAAAGAAGACACCAATAAGATAGAAATGAAAAGAGGGGTACGTCAAGGGGACACTATCTCGCCGAAATTGTTTACGTTGGCGCTAGAAGATCTTTTCAAACAACTTCCACGGACGAGTAAGGGTACAAGTATAGGAGGAGAGCAACTCAATCATATTGTGCTTATATCTAACAACAAAGAAAAATTGGAGTAAATGCTGAACGAACTTAACAATAAGTCCAGAAATTGGTCTGAAGATAAACATTCCCAAAACCATGTTCATGACAAATGACGACTGTGATAAAGAAGCAATACTGAATATTGAAAAAGCAAAAATTACAAGAACGGGTTCATACGTATATTCTGGACAAAAAGTAGTAATATCCAAAGAAAATTTGAAAGTGGATTTATCAACGAGAATATCATTGGCTTAGTCGGAATTTGGAAGATTGTGGAGCATCTTCCTTTTCAATGTCCCAAATACACTAAAAGCGAACACATTTGATTAATGAGTGTTGCCAGTATTGACATATGGAACGGAAACGTGGGCTTTGAATCAAGAAATTATAAATCGATTACAAGTATCTTAACGAGCAATAAAAAGAAGGAAGTTGAGAATATCGTTGAGGGATAAGCTGACTAATGAAGAAATTCGAGAAAGGTTCAAGATAACTGATGTAGCTGAGAGGGTAAGCAGGTTGAAGTGGAGATGGGTGGGTCACATCGCAAGACTCTTTGATAATCGATGGACCATAAAGTAATCAATTGAATGCCCTGGAATGTGAAAGGAAGTAGAGAATGGCCTGACTACATCAAAAGACTAGTGGGATTCAACGGGATAAACAAGACCAAAAACCGAAGAAGATGGACGTTCTCAGGGAAGGCTTATGTCCGACGATGGACCGCATAGCTGATGATGATGAGAGATGGACTTGAGTTTAAACGTGGTCGTACAAGCGTCACTGATGATCTACATTCAGGACGTCAAAAAACTGCAATAACTGAAAAAACTGTTGTGCAAGTACAAGATATGGTAATGGAAGATCGTCGATTAACCATGGATGATAATTGAAGCTATAGGCATTTCATATGAGAAAGGGATTCACAAGGTGGGTGTCGCATTTGCTAACATCGGAACAAAAACGTACTAGAGTTAAACTTTATAAACATTTGGCTCGTTTTACAAAGAATAAAACTGATTTTGTTCGTCGATTTTAACTATGGATGAGACTTGGGTTTACCAGTATGATCCTGAACTGCGAGAACAAACCGCACAATAGACTAAGCCCGGTTGTTCAGCTTCAAAGCAGCCAAAGAGGTCAAAGTCGTCGAAAAAAAATTATTGAATTTTGTTAATTAATTACCTTCAAACCGGTAAAACAATCTCAAGAGAGTCTCATCATAACCTTTTGGACCAGCTGGATGAGAAAATTCGTTAGAAAAGGCCCGGTTTGCAGAAAAAAATCATCTCATCAATCATTAAATTATCTTGTATCATTTCCGTTTTCAAAACTTATTGATTGACCAATATTAAAAGGAAACAACGTACTACTAAAAACGTACTCGCAATTTCCCATAAATACCATTACTATTTTTATTTTCTTTCATGGCATTGGATTATCAGGGAAAATTGAAGAAATTTCTTATACAGTTGGTCAAGTAACATGTAGGCTGAAAAGTTTTTGGTCTAGCTACTTAAAAACACATTTTTTTTTTTGCAAAATTCGACTTTATGCATTAATATAGACTTCTTCAAGAGCGATACAATCAGTCCAACGCTTTTCTAGCATTTCTATACCTTTCTTGTAGAACGATTTGTCTTTGCCTTCAAAATACTCACTACTTCAGTTTCGGCGATAACTTCTTAATTGGAGCCAAATCTCTTTCCAGCGAACATTTTTTTTGAGGTTTGCGAATAGATAATAGTCGCTGTGGGCCAAATCTGGAAAATACGGTGGATGAGGAAGCAAATCGAACTTCGATTCATGCAATTTTGCCATCGTAACCGTTGACTTGTGACACGGTGCATTGTCTTGATGAAAGAGCACTTGTTCACTTGGGGCCGTTACTTTGAGATTTCTGCCTTCAAACGCATCAATAACTATAATATTCGCTATTGATGTTTTTTTCCTTCTCACTATAGTCGATGAAAATTGTTCCATGCGCATCCCAAAATGCAGAGGGCAAAACCTTCCCAGCCGATTGTTGTGTCTTTGGTCGCTTCGGGCGGCTTTTACCGGTTGCTATCCACTCAGCTGACTGCCGATTTAATTCTGGTGTGTAGTGGTGGATCCATGTTTCATCCATTGTCACATATCGCATGAACAATCTTTTTTTATTGCGCTTAAACAGGTCCAAATAGTGCTCAGAATCATCAACACGTTGTTGTTTTTGGTTCACTGTGAGCTAACGCGGTACCCATTTCGAACACAGCTTTTTCATTCCTAAATGTTTATGCAGAATACGACCAACACGTTTCTTTGATATCTATTTCACATAATTTCATTTTACGGTCATCCAAATCAATTTTGTGGATTTTTTTATGTTTTCCGGTGCAACCACCTCATTTGGGCGTCCAGAGCGTTCAGCATCATTTGTGTCTGTATGACCACGTTTAAATTCAGCATACCAGTAAATAATGAGAGATTTTCCAGGGGCAGAGTCCCTGTAATACTTATCAAGCCATTACTTTGCTTGAGCACTATTTTTTTCCATAAAAAAACAGTAACTCGGCCTGGGGTTAGTTATTGGGTGGATTGAGTAACCCAATGGCTGCCACTGCCGGTCCCAAGCCCGGATAAAGAAGGAGGGTTCTCAGGACGGGTTAGCTCCCCACCTGAGATAAAACGAACAAAGGCTCACAGAACCGAAACCTTGCCTCGGAACAGGACTGATTTCAATATGACAACACACACGCTAGAACAAGGACTAAGAGTTGGAAGAAAAGCGACCTGATGCAATTTGCAACATGGAACAAAAAATCGCTCAATAACAAAGATCAGGAAACAATGAAGGAACTGAGAGATAATGACATAGATATATGTGCATTGCAGGAAACAAAAATTAAAGATAAAGGCCAAAAACAACTTGATGCCTATATCGTATTCTACAGCGGTGTAGAGAAACACGAAAGAGCAAAAGAAGGCGTAGATCTGGCTATTCACGTAAAATACCAAAAAAAACGTAGAATAATGCAACTACATATCTCCTCGAATTATAGTCGTTCGAATTAAGGCAGACGACCAAAAAATAAACGTACTGTCGATATATGCTCCCGAAGAAAACAAACCGAAACAGGAACGAGAAAACTTCTACAACCATCTCCAAGACACAATTGAGCTATTACCAAACGATCAACAAACGATAATACTTGGAGACTTCAATGCACGCATAGGCAGTGAAATAGTTCCTGGTGTTAAGCAGAGATTCAATGAGAATGTCCTGAATGAAAACGGAGAATTAAAGATTAACCTGTGCTCTTTTAACGAACTAAGAATTAATAATACCTTTTTCGATCACAAGCAAAAGTACAAATACACATTTGCCAATTCTCGAGGTCATCAATCAACAATCGATTATATCGTCACCAACAGATGCATTCATCCACTGCAAATACTAAATATTAGAACCCTAAATGCAGCCAATGTAGGTAGTGACCACAGCCTACTACTTGGGAAGATTAAACTAAAAATGAAACCAATAAAGAACAGGACACCAACAACCAAATCTCAAAAAAAATTTAAAATCGAGCTTCTGTGGAACCCATCGATAAAGGAACTGTATCAAAAAAGACTCAGAGGAAAAATCGAGATAAACCCGATAATCGAGGGGGAAGATGTTAACCTTAGTTGGGGAAAACTTAAGCAAAATATCAAGGATGCTGCCCATGAATCGCTCGGTATTCGAACAACAAATACTGGTGAAAAGAATCCAAATAAGACCCCATAGTTCAGTGAAGAAGTCAAAGAAAAATGTAAAGAAAAAAAGAAATTCGCAAACCTCAAGTTTAGATCTCTAAGAACTCCGGAATCCTATCAACAGTACACGAGGATACACAACGAAACAACAGCACTAGTAAGGCAAATCAAAAACAGATACTGGGAAGAGTTTTCATAGAACATGGAAGATGATTTCTATGGTCTTCAGAAACAGATATGGCGAATTATTAGAACGCAAAGAAAAGAGGTAAATGAACTTATCGAAACAAATCAGATAAACAAAGAAACTTGGGTTGACTATCTCACAAAATTATACAAAAATGAAGACGATGATATCGTATTGAATACACCAGAAATAATATCGAACGAGATAACACAAATAGATACATCAGATATAGAGCTAGCCCTTAAAAAGCTAAAGAATCGGAAGAGCCCAGGCTTGGATGATATTGCAAACGAGCTTCTTAAGCATGGTGGACAGAACCTCGAACATCAGCTGACTTTCCTGATCCGTGGAATACTCGCTCAACAAAGAGTACCAAATGAATGGAGAACCAGCACCACAATACAATACTCATGTTTAAAAAAGGGGATAGGAAAACACCGGCGAATTACAGGGGCATAAACCTTCTCAGCACTACCCTGAAACTTACAACTAAAATAATAATAACAAACAAAATCAATAATTTAATCAATTTATCAGATGAACAGCAAGGATTTAGATCCGGAAGATCCTGTACGGATGCTGTGTTTATCTTAAGACAAATAATTGAAAAATCCATCGGATACAACAAACCAGCATTCTTGTGCTTCATAGATTTGGAAAAAGCATTCGATCCCGTCCAGCTGGGGGACATTCTGCACCTACTATATGATAGACAAATCCCTTATAACCTTATTAAAACTATTGAAAACATATACTCGAACAACAAGATATAAGCTAAAATAAACGGTGAGCTCACTGAACCAATACCGGTTGGCGAGGGTATAAGGCAGGGAAAATCTCTGAGCCCTCTCTTGTTTAATATTATCATGGACGAAATAATCAAGAGAGTCCGAAAACAGAAGGGCTACAGAATGGGAGACAAGCAGGTCCCAATATTGTGTTATGCCGACGACGCAGTACTGATGGCAGAGAACGAGGATGATTTGCAAAGACTTCTAAACATATTCAATCGAACAGCTAAATCCCTTAACATGATAATATCAGCCTCTAAAACAAAGTGTATGACAACGTCCAAAACACCCCTTAGATGCAAATTAGTTGTAGATGGGAAAATTATCCAACAAGAAATGCATTTTAAATACCTTGGAATAGAGATATCCGCATATGGCGACGTTGAGAATGAGGTCAGAGAAAATCAAACAAGCTACTAAAGCCACAAGAATAGCGGCCTGTCTAAACACCACAATATGGAAAAATAAATTTATTGGGATGGAAGTTAAGGCCAAGATATACAAGACAGCCATTAGACCAATAATAACATACTGCTGAAACTTGCCCCGAAACATCCAAAACAAGGCAACAAATGGAGACAACCGAGATGAAAATACTCCGCAGGATTGCTGGAAAGACACCTCTGGACAGAGAAAGAAGTGAAAACATAAGAAGATCATGTAAGGTGGAAAATGTGAATGACTGGGTACTCAATAGGAAAAGGGAATGGAGCGAGCACATGCGTCAAATGGATGAGACAAGAACGGTTAGAGTGGCGCAGGACAAATCGCCACTGGGTCGTAGAAGCATAGGACGTCCTAGAAAACGTTGGAGTGATAATCTGACCCCAGACTAGGCAGAGGGGACGAAGAAAGAACAGGCAAAACTGCCTACTAAATGAGAAGAAGAAGAGAAGAAGAAAAAAGCAGTGTTTAATCAACACACGAAATTCGATTCTTTCCATTGTTTTGAACATATCAAAAGTAGCGTCACTAAAACCACTATAACTTGTAAACTAATAGTCGAAATGTTATGAAATTTTGACACGTATCGTTTGAAGGTTAGTACTTCCTAAAAATCAAGTGGATTTTTTGAAAAGGGCGACATCTATGTGTTAGACCAAAAGCTTTTCAGCCTACGTGTTAAGAACATGTCGCTTATAACTTGTAGTCGGTAAAAGAAATTCCTTTTTTTTGAAGTTTTGTTGGCACCCCTATAAACAATGCTTTGTTGAAAGATATTGATTTTTAATCTGATTTATGGCTAAATAATACATTATCGAACATGAGTGCTACATACGCTTTGCGCTTCGAAGCTTTATTCCCATCCAAAAGGTCCGAAAATGACCCCTCCCACGACACGCGCGGTCTCAGCAAAACATAAATCGAGACTTAAGCAATAGAATTATTTCCAAAAAAGTTTCATTTTGGGGTTATGTTATCACGTCACGAGCCTGGTCAATTTTCACCTACTGATTGGTTCAGCGTAAATCGCGGTAAATCTCTGAAAGATGCTTTAAAAGTCCTACTAAATAAATGTCTTTATCAGGGACATATTCCAACAAAATGGTGTAATTCGGAGGTTATACTTCACTTCAAAAAAGGCGATAATATCGAAAATTATCGGCCCATATCTCTTCTGTTGCACATACATAAGCTCTTTAGTAAACTCTTAACAAATCGCAGCACAGCACAGAAAAACTAGATTTTTATCAACCTGTGGAACAGGCAGGCTTCAGAAAGGGATTTAGCACGATCGACCACCTTTATACAGTACGTACTGTAATAGAGAAATGCACAGAATATAAGGTACCAATACATTTGACCTTCATTGACTTTCAGAAGGCATTTGATACTGTTGAAATTGGATACATTCGAAAGTCCCTGGTGAATGCAAGAATTGATTCCAGATATATAAAAATAATAGAGAACATCTATAAAGAAGCATCTATACATATTAAAATTGACGAAACAACTGTCACTAACAACATATCACTAGAAGAAGAGTGCGACAACAAGATACTATCTCAGCTAAATTATTTACGGTGGCCCTTGAAGACGTCTTTAAAGAGTTAAATTGGGATGAGAAGGGTATCAACATCGACGGCACTCTTTCAGTCACCTTAGATTTGCAGACGACCTAGTCATGATACCTAATAACGCCGATGAGCTACAGGAAATGTTAAACCAGATGAATGTGGTCTCTGCAAGGGTAGGCTTTAAAATGAATTTAAAAATAATAAATTAATCAGCCCTGAAGATACCAGCATACAGATAGGAAATAACTCCACAGAAAGCGTCGACGAGTATGTTTACTTAGGTCACATTATGAAGATCGGAAAGGAAAGCCAGCATGCAGAAATTACCAGGCGAATAAGGCTGGAATGGGCAGCTTTTGGGAAACTAGGACGTATCTTAAAAAGTACTACAATACCCATAAATCTAAAAACTAATGTCTAAAATACCTCTGTCCTACCTGTCAGCACATATGCACTAAAAACGATGTGCCTCACTAAATCATTTGCTAAAAACTCGTAACTTCACAGAAAGCTATTGAAAGAAGTATGCTTGGTATCTCTAGAGGCGGCAAGGTGAAGTGGCGATAGGCGGGTCATGTGGATAGATCATCCCGAGACAGATGGGTATATAGGGTCACACCGTATGGAGACCCCGAGAAACAGAAAGAGGCGTGGGACGTCCAGAGAAATGACGAGTCGATGATATAAGAGTAGTAGCAGAGAAGCAGTGGTTAAAGGTAAATTAAAAGAGACCTACGTCTAGGAGTGGATAAACTTGGGTTGAAGATCCCTGTTTGGGGATGTCTTTCGGAGAAGGGTTTTAGGAGACTCTTCATCTTTACCTACAATTTGAACGCTGAAAAATACTCCATATTTACAATTTTCAATCTTATGGCACAACAACCGATTTTGGTCGACCTTCACGAAATTAATCGGTCACCAACAGTCTTCTGATGCTGATTCATTATCAAAAGTGGAACGAAGCGAGGAATTGCTGTTGAATTAGGCCTTTACTAAAATCGTAAAAAATCATCCAATGAAAACCTTCACTTGAAATTTCCATTTGTTCACAAAACTGCTTTTTTTTAAACGCTCACGCTAAACAAACTACTCGGCACATTTCTGAGCTGCCACTGTTTTACCAACAACAAATGTCAAATTTTACAACAATGGTAATGTCACATCTCAATAGCGCCATCTAGTGGTCGTTTATAAAAACTTAAAAGGCGTCCCTCGTAGAAAGTGTTCGTTGGGTGTAGCTTGTTTAATTCCTCCTAGTACACTCTAGGAATACATGTCACGCTAATACAGCAAATCTGTTCAGCTTCTCATATCTTTTACCAGCATTCTCAAAAATTCTCTTATATCTTTTATATCTTCTCTCAACAGAGAAAAAGAAGTTTGGTTTGGGTAAGTTACGTTAGAATGGTACAAAGATTATTTTGTTTTTTCTTTCTTTAAATTTTTCTTTAATTTTTATTCCATGAAAAAAATATTATAGTCGAGACAACTAATTAGAGAACAAAAAGTTATAAAAATAGAATTATGGATCTAAAATAAACCTCTTTACCTAAACTGACAAGTCATAATTGCCTATCCACTAGATGATATATCGACCCACTTTATATACATTACAGTTCATAATCGTGTTCATTATAATGAACAGTAGCTCTATTATTGAAGATAAAGTTGCAGGTTCTATAAATTACCTAATAAACTCCTTTGTTTATAAAATAACTGATGAGAGTCAGTTTCAGTTAACGAGTGTTCCAACCAACTGAATGTTTCAGAACGACCAAGACGTAGAGGGAGCATCACTTTAACGAGACTGGAAGAAAATTCCAAAGGGTCATCTCTATATATTAGATGAACAATAGGGTAGTTACAAGGTATAGGGAGGAAAAATATTTTCATCATAATGCCGGCAGGAGCCCCAAAAATTTGCCATTTGTCAACAAATAAGATTTGCACAGTTTTAGCTCAATTAGATAACGTTAACCCGTGCCCCATCGAGGTTAAAGCTGTAAAATTCGATTTTTGGCAGAAAAATCGTGGTTATTCACTCATAAAATAAAAACCATTCGTCCTAAAAATCTGACTCTTATTTCATTTCATAGGAAATGTTGTTATTTTAAGGTTTTATTCCGATCACTTTTTTGTTAAAACTTTTATATTTGAAGATATTCATCATCCAATACCAGACATGATTCGAATCCTTAAATTCGACCTTCTACGAAACAAAAGTAAAAGATAGCAACAAAGATATCTAACTTAAATACTTTTGACCATTTTTTGTTTCCTTTGTATTATAAACAATTATACAAATATATTATTATACAATATATAATAAGACATAAAATTGTTTTAACTTTATAATTTTACGAATTGCAAGGTAGTGGGTACCTACCCAATATTTAATTTTATTCTTTAAAATGTTTGTTTTTGTTACGAAAAAGCTATTTCTAAGGACCTTTTATCAGAGAATTCTACCTGTAGTGTCATAAACCGCACCCCTTCTTTTTTGTTCCTTGTCTGGGATGCCCGGGGAGAAGTCTGAGAGTTTTAGTTTACGTTTGCCTTTCAAGCAGTGAACACTTCAACAACGTTTGTTTAGTGACTTTTCTGTGAAGTTTGCGGGACAATGTCTTCTACAGCATCAACGAGCTATGCTTGTTCGAGTTCGAGTTCAAAGCCGAAAGAAATGGTGTATTTAATCGGCCACATATCTCATAAAATCAGTGGCAGTAAATTACCATCTAATTATCAAGTTTTACGTAGTTTATTTTACAGTATACGGCAAGTGAAACTAAACACCAGAGAAGCTGCAAGACTACACAGGAAGATTTAATTTCTTGGGAGAAAGCTAAGATACCAACCAGACACCTGAAAGATTGTGTTGCAAAATTAGAAAACTGTGCGAGGAGTGGAGAAAGTTGCAAAAAAAAAAAAACAACGCTAAAAGATCTAAAAGCACAGCGTAAAATAAAAAAGTAGAAGCTTTCAGGTCACAGACATTTTTTACTTATAATCAATATTTATATAAAAGCGTGGTTCAACGATCCCAAACCTACCTTGGCCCCCAACCAAGATCTACAATGTTAAAATCTTTTGTGAAATACAGACAAATTGATAAAGAACTTGTAGACAAGGCACTGTCTAAAATGATAAATCATCTGTGGTATCTCAATTCGGAGCTAGTCGCATTTTCATTTTTTGATGAAAGATTTTAAAAAAAATGTTAAAACAAGCATGGCTGCAAAATGTCTAAAATTAATTTTCGATGAAGAAAAGGAGTAATATTAGGAGTATACGGCCCAACAGAAGACAGCACTATAAGAGAAAAAGACAACTTCATGGAAACACTAGAAATAGAAATACAAAAAATAAAGAAAAACCAAGAATTAATAATAATGGGAGATCTGAATGGGAGAAACAGGAAGGAAAACAAAGGACAATACCGTAGGACCATTCGGATAGGATATTACTAACGACAACGGAGAGAGACTAATAGAGCTCTGTGAACTAAACGGCCTCAAAATAACAAACGGATTTTACAAACACAAAGATATCCACAAATATACTTGGATGCAAGAAACACGAAACTTAAAATCAATAATAGACTACATTATAATTAAAAACGATACCACTATCAAAATAAAAGACGTAAGAGTAATGAGAGGGACAGAATGTGGAACAGACCATAGACTATTAATAGCAAATATAAAAGTACCGTGGTACAAGACATTAAAGCAAAAAGGAACAATAGATAAAGAAAACAGAAATACTAATGAGATAACAGAAAAAGCAGACAAAGAAATAAAATACAAAATACACTTATTGCAAGACGAAACGATAAGAGACCTATACAGACGACGATTAGATTAAAAATTAAATGGATTTAACTACGACAACCTCCAATAGATGTATGACCACATAAAAGAATGCATCAAACAGGCGGCCCTAGAAGCATTAGGTAAAGAAGACAACGAGAATAAGAAACGTAAAATTAGAATATGTGAAAAAACCAAAGAATCTATAAAGGAGAAAAAAAAGACTGTACGAAAAATGGCTGAATACAAAATCAGAAGAATATCTACAGAAATATAAAGAGAAAAATGATGATGATAAAAAAAAAGAACGAGAGATGGGAAAAATCGTGCGAACATGTAGAACAGTATATAGGAGGAACTAGAAGCACAGAGTCATGGAGAATAATTAAAGCATTAAGGACCAACAATAGAGAGAAGATGTATATAGAGTATATCCCAAAGAGCGAGTGGGAAGAATATTATAAGAAGCTGCTAACAGAAGATAGACAAGAATTCCAGAAGAACAGAATAAGGAAAAAAAGAGATAGAAGAAGAGAGATGAAGAAGTAAAGAAGACAATAAAAACACTCGAAAATAATAAATCTGCAGGGCCTAAGGGTGTGGTAAATGAAATGATTAAGTACGGGTCTAATAAACTACATCGAATGCTGAGAAACATGTTCCACAGAGCGATAAATGGAGAAAAAAAAAAAATACCAGAGAAATGGTCAAAAACCTATATAGTATCTATATTTAGAAAGGGAGACCGCAGAAAATACACAAACTATAGAGGCCTAAGCATAATATACAGTAAGGGACGTTTGTGTGGAAAAATTATTAAAAATATCATAGAGGAAAATATAAAAGGAAAAATTGGAGATGACAAACCAGGCTTTACGGCCGGAAAATCATGTATAGACCACATATACACTATAAAAAAAAAACAATGGAAAAAAACTGGCAAAGAATAGAGAAGTTTATTTAGCTTTCATAGACATAAGAAAGGTCTATGACTCAGTACCAAGACAAAGATTATGGAACGCAATGAAAGAAATAGGCATTGACAAAGATACGCAGTAAAAGCTCTCTACGAAAACAATACAGTGAACATAAAAATAGGACATAAAATAGGGAAGAGACTCCAAACGTCAAAAGGTCTATTACAAGGATGCTCTACATCCCCCACATAATTCAAAATATACCTGGAACAAACATTAAAAAAATGGAAGCAAAAATGTAGTGGAATGGGAGTCCCAATACGAGAAGATTATTATACTCTAAATTTCGCAGACGACTAAGTAATCATAGCACAAGATGAGGAAGACCTTAGTTATATGGTAAGAAAACTGAAAGAAGAATACACTAAAGCAGGATTAGCAATAAACTTTGATAAAACGGAATATCTAACAACAAAGGAGGGAAACGTGGAGAATCTAGAAGTTGATAACGAAACAATAATCAAAGGAACTGATAGATTTAAATATTTATTAACCATCATTTCAAGAAAGGCAACATCAGAAGAATATATTAAAGCTAGATTAGGACAAACGCGGACATGCATAAGACAATTAAATTCGATCCTGTGGGACAAGCACATTACAAAGAGAAACAAAACACGCATATACAAATCAATAATACAAAGCATAATGACATACAGGTCAGAAACATGGACGATCAACAAAAGAAATAAATCTAAAATTAACGCGGTAGAGATGGAGTACTGCAAAAGATGTTGCAGAGTGACACGTATGGAGAGAATAACAAATCAAGAAACAAGAAGCAGAATGAACATCAAAGAGAACGCAATAAACACCATTGAAGAAAAACGATTAAAATGGTATGTACACATAAGACGGAGCGAAGATAATAGGTGGATAAAGAAAATAACGGAGTGGAACCCTATAGGGAAAAGAAAAAGAGGAAGACCCAGACGATCGTGGAGAGACGACGTGGACGACAGGGGTCTAACAGATGGAGACTGGGAAGATAGAAACGGATGGAATCAAAGGCTGGGAGAAGGAAGAGAGCGTCAGCTGTAGAAAATCCTTAATATATATATATATATATATATATATATATATATATATATATATATATATATATATATATATATATATGAAGAAAAAAGTTACGATGATAGGGATGTAAAAGCAACGTTCGATCTCGAACAAATGGATGAATTATTGGACAAAAATTATTCGCATCAAACTCTAAATTTTTTCAAGAGATTTGAAATTGATACAAACTTTTTAAATACGGATCCCGACGATGGTGTGATAATTCACACTATGGTATTTAAAAGCTAACAAAATAGTAAATAATTTTAAGGTTGTCAGTGAAACAGCTGAAAGAAGTGTAATATTAATTCAAGACTTCAATTCCTCTTTGACGAAAGATGAAGACCAATGGCAGTTTCTGTTACAAGTTGTATTTGAATATAGGAAAATTTTTCCTGACTCTTCAAAGGCCGTCTTATCTAAGCCATTACCACCTTGATCTGATAATAAACTGTAAATGTAAATAATAATAATAATACATTTTTTCCTTTATACTGCTTCCTTTTTTATAACTCAACTTTAAACAATAAAAAGAATTTGAACAATATTTCTTTTCATTTTTATAGCTTTTTGCTTTTCTTTTCTCCTAAATCCTCCATTTTCAATTTGAATTTTGCTCTATTTACTTTTGAAAACAGTTTTAACTAAACCCTTTTTTATGTACATATTGAAAAAATAAATAAAGTAAAATCTAGAGAGCCGATGTAATTGAATCTTGCAATATTTTTAGGCATTTTCATAAAAAATCAATTTTCGTAGAAAGTCAAAACTTCAACCTTGATAAGGCACGGGTTAACGTTATCCAATTGAGCTGAAACTTTACCAATCTCATTTCTTAGTCAATTGGCAACTTTTAGGAGGGTCTCGCCAAAAAAATTTGAACACCGATTTTTTGTGTCCATCCTAATGAACAAATTAAGTTTCAGTACCGTCCTTTCATCGACTACAGAACCTATTCTTT
Organism: Pachyrhynchus sulphureomaculatus; assembly: GCA_019049505.1. Lineage (NCBI taxonomy): Eukaryota > Metazoa > Arthropoda > Insecta > Coleoptera > Curculionidae > Pachyrhynchus > Pachyrhynchus sulphureomaculatus. The sequence continues at coordinate 50,207,767 of CM032451.1, read as the reverse complement.
AAACTGTTTTCTCTCCTTAAAGTTATTTTAGAGCGCTAGCTTTAGATTTAAAATGAAATATAATATTTAATGTTTTCTCTCCTTAAAGTTATTTTAGAGCGCTAGCTTTAGATTTAAAATGAAATATAATATTTAATTGTACTGTGAACATCAGCTGAAATATCAGAGATAAACGTGATGTTGTTCGAGACGTTCGAGACGCCTTTTTTACATTACAATTAAAAAAATGCTGCTAAGTTAAAATAAATAATTACGAGGCGTAGTCGAAAAGTAAAGGCCGCTTGCTTATATTTAAATATTGGCGAGACTGAACAAAGTTGTACACATGCAGCGTCATCTGTTGGTTGTTCTCGAAGCCACTGAAGTTATTGTTTTGATTCAGTAATCGCTTGCCTGTCGGTGAGTGTAGACAACAAGTGAGTTCTATGATTCAATTTTTGTGGGCAAAAGAATCATCAGCTGCTCAAATTTACCGGGAGTTGTGCCTAGTTTATGGACCTACAGTATTGAGTGAAGGAAAGGTTAGACAATGGTGTCGAGACTTCAAGAATGGCCGCACAAATGTACGTGATGATGAAGAGCGTAGTGGCAGGTCCAGTGTCTATGCAGAGGGATTAGAGAAGCTGGTGCAGCGTTTGCAAAAGTTCTTAGAAGTGAATGGCGATTATGTGAAAAAGTGAAGTGCGTGCTGTGATTCGATTCTTGTGTGCAAAAGAATCATCAGCTGCTCAAATTTATCGGGAGTTGCTCCTAGTTTATGGACTTATAGTAATGAGTGAAGGAAAATGGTGTCGAAACTTTAAGAATAGCCGCACAAGTATACGTGATGATGAAGTACGGAGTGGCAGGCCCAGTGTCCAGATCGATGAAATCGTTCAATAAGTGGACCAATAACTGTGATCTATTCGACAATTGTACTTGAAACAGTTGCTTGGTAGACAACGGTTTAAAAACGACAAGGGACTCAAGACCGCCATTGTCAACTGGTACATTTTCAGGTGCAGCGTTTAGAAAAGTGCTTAGAAGTGAACGGCGATTATGTGAAAAAGTGAAGTAGGTTTGTACGAAACTAAAACTGTCAATATTCTTTTCCTAGAGAATATATTTTTTACGGCCAAACTTTTCGAATATGTCTCGTATTTTGGCTTTAGGTAAAATACCTGTTTCAGCAGTTTGTAGCGGAAAATTTCAACTTTCTCCAACCTGGTCAGACCATGCTCACTTGAAGACAAAATTCATTTATTAGCAGTGGGAAGAGAGTGATATTGCTGCAGGATAGCGTCTGACCTCACAAGGCAAAAAGTCCATGGAAATAATCTCGGATTTGCACTGTTCAAAATAGGTCGAAATAAGACAGACTCGATGAATTCATCGCATCCAAACAACCACCATTTCTCCGATTCGGAATTCAACAATTTTCTTGAGACATGGCAAAAATGTGTAGAATGCGAAAATTATTTTAAAGATTGAGTTGATATTAGTTTTTTTTGTAAAAAAATGTAGAAATTGATCTATCAAGGCAAGAATTATTATGTACAGGGTGAGTCAAAGATAGAGTAAAAAATCTTAAATACAATAATTTTAGGGAATGTTAAGGTGCACAGCTTAAAATTATTTTTGAGTATACAGGATACTTCAAAAAAGTGTGGCCCATACAACATATGTTTTTTTTTTAATGGAACATCCTATTTTCTAATTTATTTTTAAATTCTGCCTAAAATTTTATAACTTTTTTATTAATAATGTTATATACCTAAACCTAGTAGTTTTTCAAATATTTCAATTTTAAAAAAATACTATTTTTCAGTTTTGTAAAAAATTGCCATAGCGCCATTGTTTCTGAAGGTGGAATACTCATAATTGGTACGAGCGTTCTATAGAACTAGAAAAAAAAAATATATATATGTAAAGAAAGTTGAATTAGATGCTATAGGGTGTTCAAAATAAATTTATGCATTTCGGCTATTTTAAATTGAAAAATCTCATCCTTGTTCCATTAAGCACTGAAAAGATTTTCTAGATGGTATCCGTCTATTAGGGTACTTCGCTCGGTAAAGCCTTACTGTCAAAAGACAATTTTTTCCCGCCTCGCCCAGTATATAAACCATATCAATTAATTCATTTTTAGAAAAATCCATAACTATTACCTTTTTGGGTCACTTACTACAACAAAGTAAACTATTTTTACCTGCGCAATAGACATGTCAAAATTTGACAATGCCTACATTTTTGTTTTGTCTTGACAACTATGATGTTATAGCGTAAGTGTATCAAAAACAAGGGTAAAAATTCAAAATAAATCGAAAACTATTAGAAATAGGTATATGACATACTTAATAAAAGTTGGAAGTTTTTGTAAAATCTATCAGAAAATATAATAATATACAGGGTGTGCCATTTAAAAAATTTGAGATTTTTCAATTTAAAATAGTTGAAATATATAAATTTATTTTGAACACTCTGTAGCATCTAACTCAAATTTCTTTAAATACATATCTTTTTTTTCATCTTTATAGAACGCTCTTACCGATTATGAGCATTCCACCTTTAGAAACAATGACGCTACTGGCGATTTTTTACAAAACTGAAAGCTGGTATTTTTTTTAAAAAAATTGAAATATTAGAAAAACTACTAGGTTTAGGTATATAATATTATTAATAAAAAAGTTTTACGCAGAATTTAAAAATGAATTAGAAAATAGGGATTTAAAAAAAAGCATATGTTATATCGGCCACACTTTTTGAAGTACTCTGTATACTCAAAAATAATTTTAAACTATGAACCTCACCATTTCCTAAAACTATTGTATTTAACATTTTTTCGTCATTCCCGAAACAAATGAGATAATGAACTTTACTCTATCGTTGATTCACCCTGTACAACCTTTCTCCGGCAAAAACACAACTTTTCACAAATAGTAATAAATGTTAACTATCGTGTCTTGCCGTTGAAAGCGTCAACCTAAATTAGTGTTATGGCGCCTATATTGTTGCAATTTCTCCATGGGAAGCCTAAGAATAATGACAAGAATAACAGTGGGTTTTGACGAACGGTCAAAAAATGATCTTGGTTAAGTATAATTACTAAAATAGTTTAAATATAGGAATATTTGACGAGATTTTTAAGTCATAAAATGCTTGGGAAAGATGAAAAGTTAGGCCGTCCAAAAATTTGACTAAGTAAAGTTAATATATATTCAAAAGGCATGATTTTATAAAAGAAAATCTCAAACTGTTCGTGAGATCGGTCGGAGATTTCAAAGTCAACCATGATCGCTGATAAGAACTCACTTTTTTAAAATGTTGTAAACAACTCCAAGTGCATTGTAGACATGATCTATCTCTTTTTCTTTTCCTGGATCAGCAACTTTCCATGCCATTCCTCCTACGATGATGCTTTTTTTTCTCTAAAATCGTTGGTAACACCCGATCACCATTTTGGATGTTAAGATATATATATATATATATATATATATATATATATATATATATATATATATATATATATATATATGCAGCATGCCGTAAAAGAATAGAGGCTCTCGAACTACATGCTGCAGGCGGATGCTCAGAATTTTCTGGACAGCTAATAGGACAAATGCGTCTGCTCTGAGCGATCTTAACATCCAAAATGGTGATCGGGTGTTCCCAACGATTCAAAGAAAAAAAGCATCATCGTAGGAGGAATGGCATGGAAAGTTGCTGATCCAGGAGAAGAAAAAGAGGTAGATCATGTTTACAATGCACTTGGAGTTGTTTACAACATTTTAAAAAAGTGAGTTCTTATCAGCGATCATGGTTGACTTTGAAATCTCCAACCGATCTCACGAACAATTTGAGATTTTCTTTTATAAAATCATGCCTTTTGAATATATATTAACTTTACTTAGTCAAATTTTTTGACGGCCTAACTTTTCATCTTTTCCAAGCATTTTATGACTTAAAAATCTCTTCAAATATCCCTATATTTAAACCATTTTAGTAATTATACTTAACCAAGATCATTTTTTTGACCGTTCGTCAAAACCCACTGTTATTTTTGTCATTATTCTTAGGCTTCCTATGGAGAAATTGCAACAATATAGGTTGACGCTTTCAACCGCAGGACACGATAGTTAACATTTACTACTATTCGTGAAAAGTTGGGTTTTTGCTGGAGAAAGGTTGTACAGGGTGAATCAACGAAAGAGTAAAGTTCATTATCTCATTTGTTTCGGGAATGACGAAAAAATGTTAAATACAATAGTTTTAGGAAATGTTGAGGTTCATAGTTTAAAATTATTTTTGAGTATACAGGGTACTTCAAAAAGTGTGGCCGATATAAAATATGTTTTTTCTAAATGGAACGTCCTATTTTCTAATTCTTTTTTAAATTCTGCCTAAAATTTTATAACTTTTTTATTAATAATGTTATGTACCTAAACCTAGTAGTTTTTCTAATAATAAATAAAAAAAATACTAGTTTTCAGTTTTGTAAAAAATTGCCAGTAGCGCCATTGCTTCTATGTCATATACCTATTTCTAATAGTTTTCGATTTATTTTGTATTTTTCAATTTTTACCCTTGTTTTTAATACACTTACGCTATAACATCATAGTTGAAAAGACAAAACAAAAATGTAGGCATTGTCAAATTTTGACATGTCTATTAAGCAAGTAAAAAGAGTTTAATTTGTTGTTGTAAGTGACTTATAAAGGTAATAGTTATAGATTTTTCTAAAAATGAATTAATTGATATGGTTTATATACTGGGCGAGGCGGGAAAAAATTGTCTTTTGGCAGTAAGGCTTTACGAAGCGAAGTACTCTAATAGTCGTATACCATCTAGAAAATCTTTTCAGTGCTTAATGGAACGAGGATGAGATTTTTCCGTTTAAAATAGTCGAAATGCATAAATTTATTTTGAACACCCTGTAGCATCTAACTCAAATTTCTTTACATATATATATATATATATATATATATATATATATATATATATATATATATATATATACATATATATATATATATATATATATATATATATATATATATATATATACATATATATATATATATATATATATATATATATATATATATATATATATATATATATATATATATATATATAAATATATATACATATATATATATATATATATATATATATATATTATATATATATATATATATATATATATATATATATATATATATATATATATATATATATATATATATATATATATATATATATATATATATTATCTCTATAGAACGCTCGTACCAATTATGAGTACTCCACCTTTAGAAGCAAGGGTGCTACTGGCAATTTTTTACAAAACTGAAAAACAGTATTTTTTTTTTAATTGAAATATTTGAAAAACTGCCAGGTTTAGGTATATAACATTATTAATAAGAAAGTTATAAAATTTTACGCAGAATTTAAAAATAAATTAGAAAGTAGGATATCTCATTAAAAAAAACATATGTTATATGGGCCATACTTTTTTGAAGTACCCTGTATACTCAAATATAATTTTAAGCTGTGCACCTTAACATTCCTTAAAACTATTGTATTTAACATTATTTATCATTCCTGAAACAAATGAGATAATGAACTTCACTCTATCGTTAACTCACTCTGTACATAATAATTCTTGCCTTGATAGATCAATTTTTTACATTTTTTTACAAAAAAGAAAATAATACTAACTCAATCTTTAAAATAATCTTCACATTCTACACATTTTTGTTATGTCTCAAGCAAATTGTTGAATTCCGAATCGGAGAAATGGTTGTTTGGATGCGATGAATTCATCGAGTCTTTCTTATTTCGACCCGTTTTGAACAGTGCGAATCCGAGATTATTTCCATGGACTTTTTGCCTTGTGAGGTCAGACGCTATCCTGTAGCAATATCACTCTCTTCCCACTGCCAATAAATGAATTTTTTTTTCAAGTGCAGCACTCACACTTATTATCTGTTGGTAGGCTTGAGAATGGTCTGACAACGTTGGAGAAAGTTGAAATTTTCCTCTACAAACTGCTCAAACCGCCTTTTATACAGATCTTTTACCTAAAGCCAAAATACGAGACATATTCGAAAAGTTTGGACCAAAAAAAAATATATTCGCTGGAAAAAGAATATTGACAGTTTTAGTTTTCTACAAACCTACTTCACTTTTACACATAATCGCCGTTCACTTCTAAGCACTTTTCTAAAGGCTGCACCTGAAAATGTACCAGTTGACAATGGCGGTCTTGAGTTCCTCGTCGTTTTTAAACCGTTGTCTACCAAGCAACTGTTTCAAGTACAATTGCCGAATAGACCATAGTTGTTGACCCACTTATTGAACGATTTCATCGATCTGGACACTGGGCCTGCCACTCCGTACTTCATCATCACGTATATTTGTGCGGCCATTCTTAAAGTTTCGACACCATTTTCCTTCACTCATTACTATAAGTCCATAAACTAGGAGCAACTCCCGATAAATTTGAGCAGCTGATGATTCTTTTGCACACAAGAATCAAATTACAGCACGCACTTCATTTTTTCACATAATCGCCATTCACTTTTGCAAACGCTGCACCAGCTTCTCTAATCCCTCTGCATAGACACTGGACCTGCCACTACGCTCTTCATCATCACGTACATTTGTGCGGCCATTCTTGAAGTCTCGACACCATTGTCTAACCTTTCCTTCACTCATTACTATAGGTCCATAAACTAGGCACAACTCCCCCCCCAAAAAATCGAATCACAGAACGTACTTCGCAACTGGCGGGAGCAACGATTTTTCGCGGACATTGTTGTCTACACTCACCGACAGGCAAGCGACTGCTGAATCAAAACAATAACTTCAGTGGCTTCGAGAACAACCAACAGATGACGCTGCATGTGTACAACTTTGTTCAGACCCCACCAATATTTAAATATAAGCAAGCGGCCCTTACTTTTCGACTACGCCTCGTAATTATTTATTTTAACTTAGCAGCATTTTTTTAATTGTAATGTAAAAAAGGCAGTGTTACTTCTCGAACAACATCACGTCTATATCTGATATTTCACCTGATGTTCACAGTACAATTAAATATTATATTTCATTTTAAATCTAAGTATAATTACTAAAATGGTTTAAATATAGGAATATTTGAAGAGATTTTTAAGTCATAAAATGCTTGAGAAAGATGAAAAGTTAGGCCGTCCAAAAATTTGACTAAGTAAAGTTAATATATACTCAAAAGGCATGATTTTATAAAAGAAAATCTCAAATTGTTCGTGAGATCGGTTGGAGATTTCAAAGTCAACCATGATCGCTGATAAGAACTCACTTTTTTAAAATGTTGTAAACAACTCCAAGTGCATTGTAGACATGATCTACCTCTTTTTCTTCTCCTGGATCAGCAACTTTCCATGCCATTTCTCCTACGATGATGCTTTTTTTCTCTGAATCGTTGGTAACACCCGATCACCATTTTGGATGTTAAGATCGCTCAGAGCAGACGCATTTGTCCTATTAGCTGTCCAGAAAATTCTGAGCATCCGCCTGCAGCATGTAGTTCGAAAGCCTCTATTCTTTTACGGCATGCTGCATATATATATATATATATATATATATATATATATATATATATATATATATATATATATATATATATACATATATATATATATATATATATATATATATATATATATATATATATATATATATATATATATATATATATATATATAAGGTTTTCCTCAGGATAGTATTAGAGTTTTGTAATTACAGGTTTGCAGTTTGCTAGATCAAATCTTCGGTGTAGTATTACTATAAAAGGTCTACTTTTGATTAGATAGAGTATACATATTTTTAAAAAATTCTTTTGTAATTTTCACCTTACATAATTAGGCGTAGTACGTTTCTGTAGCATGTAGCACGTTAGTAAATCTTGCTCGAATTTTAGTAAAAATAATGAATTGTCTAAAAAGGTTCTAGAACATTCGTGCAGGAAATAATTTAAGAAATACAGTTACACCGATATTTACGGACAACTATCTACTAAGACGAACGGTTTTCTTCTAGCTCATTACCTCAGGCAGTAGACAGAGGAGCTTTCTCTTTATATTTTTTAGCACCAAGCTAGGAACTTTATATCATTTTTTTGTGATGACTAACTGTAAAATTAGGAACTTTAACCACATTTTTTTATTCCATTAACTAGTTGGCCACAATTTCAATTTTGTTTAATGCAACAATGTTTATTGAACTTGGCATTTTCTATTTCCACGCTAGATAAAGCAGCAACAGCATAATACAGATAGTGTCCAAATAATAAAAAGAAATATACTCACTACTGATGTTATAACTGGAACTCACTCTCTACAACGTATGAGCTGCCCTTTCGTATAGCTAGGTTTCAGCAGAATAAATCAACTACGAAATGAGGGCACTCTAGGAACACTCAGCTACAATATTCATATATATATATATATATATATATATATATATATAACAAAGGTTACGAGAACGGAACCAACTACAGTACTGAAAACCCTAACCGAAATCTTGCCGAAACGTCTACAAAATTCAACTGGCAACGTAACAAAGGAACTGATGTTGCCGTCAGTTAAGTAGTATATGTTAGAGATTTCTGTCGATGGAGGTATCGACAGAAATCTCTAACATATACTACTTAACTGACCACTATATAGTCAACGCAAGACGAGTCCTAATTAATTGGTAAATCCATACGCTCTATAAATTTTCTAATAACCTCTATCCTTTATAAAATAACTTGTGAATGTAGGATGTTCGAGATAAGGTAGAGCCCTTAGGGATAGGCAGTTTATTATTTTTATTGCCATTATTAATTGCGAGATATACTCTTGAGACATTAATAGATTATGAAGGGTTTAAAGGTATAATCTATTTTATAGCGTGGTATGCAGAGTGTAATGAAACTCTAAAAGCCTGGTTTAAACTTTAATGAACTATTCGCGGAATACATCAAAAGAAGTTTAGGTGAAGGATCGAAGGCATTACAGAAGAGCTGTTATTTATCCCATTTTCCCTTAACGTAATTTATGGGCACATTTACAAATTAGTTACGATTGCCACAATGCAAACATTTCTTGTTCGTTATGAGCCACAACGACAGTATCGACCTCATTTCATAAGTTTGATACTTTTCCTACCAAAAGAGACTCCACTTTCCCAGGTTTCCGAAGCCTTTCTAATAATTCATTCTCTGAGGATGCTAAACAGAATGGGGGAGAGGATGCAACACTTTCTAACATCTTTATCGACGCTGGAATCTGCGGAGTATTGCCTTTATATTTTTATTTGTGCTGAGTTGTTGTCGTACAGGGACTTTTTGATGTAGATCAGGTGTTTCGGAACCCCCTTCTCCCCTAGAATATTTCATATCTTATACCTTACCCCAAATTAATTTTTCCAGACAAAATTGTTCTCGACCTTGACCTTGACTAGAGGATTTCTGAGACTCTGCGGATATTCTACAAAAGTATATACGCACATACCATCGCGTGAGATTCTTACAGCACTATTAGGAATACAAGGCTCATTTTTAATTTCCCATACTCCATATATGAAGGTATTTTTTTATGTGAACAACCAAAAGTTATTCGTGAAAGAATGTCTCAGGTGTATAGTAATAGAGGTCCATTATATTCTCAAGTAAAATTTTCATCTAAACAGTTTTTATGGGAGCGAGATATGACTTAGAATTACTTGGGATCAGAAAGATCAGTTGAACCAAGAACTGAGCAAATCATCATTTTTAATGAGTTGCTGGTATCAAATCGACGGAAAAGAAGACAAAATATTCTTACTTAGAGATTCAGGACTGAAAATAGTTTTTGGAGTATAGATCGTCAAACCCGGGACTTCAGCGAGAAAATAAATATCCGAAGAATATTTGGCCTCTGTGGAGAACGATTTCTCGGATCTTTTCAACCAGGATGTTCTTCGTCTTCCAGCACTAGGTTTACCGGTAATCTTATCCTGCATTACAAGTTGTAAAAGCTGTATTTCTCGGGATGTCTTACAGTATGTCCAAAATATGATAATTTCGTCATTTTTACTGTTCTTAGTATTTTTCTTTCTTTTTTCATCCTCCTCAAAACCTCTTGTAACTCGATATACCTAACCAATACTCAATATCCTTCTGTATATCTACATTTTGAAGGCTTCTGACATTTTCCAAGATTCTATATCATACAGCAGCACTGAAAACACATAACAACACAGAAACCTCACTTTCAAGATCAAATTAGGTCATGATTGCATAAAACATTTTTAAATTTAATAAATGCTGTTCTTCATTCTACTGGGTGTTTTATTTCTACTGAATGACCCCAATTGCTGCTTTCAAGGTATGTTATCTTGTCCACTTTTTCTAGTTGCTTGTTATGTATGTTAAATGTAACATTAGCTTGATGTTGCTTTGACACTAACATATGTTTAGTTTTACTGATATTTAGGGTTAAACCGTGTTTATCGCCTGCGCTGACCACACTGTTCAACAAATATTGGAGACCCTCTGGACTGCTAGCCATAGTGATAATGTTATCTGTTTAGCACAAGTTATTTATATGTATTCCGTTGATATTAATGCCTTCGTCAGTGTCAGTTAGAGCATCCATACAGATCTTCTCTGAATATAAATTGGAGATTAGCGGTGACAAACTGCAACCTTACCTAACACCTCTTCTTATTTCTATGCTTTCTGATGTTTGGCCTTCAACTCTTACTGCTGCTTATTGTTGCCGGTATAATTTTGACATCTTTGTCATCAATCTCCGTGTCTTTCAGAATCTGGATCATTTTATCGTGCTAAACTCGATTGAACGGTTTCTCGAATTCAATAAAGCATATATGGACGTCGTAGTCAACGTCTCAACATCTTTGAATTAGCACTTGTAGACCAAAAAGGACTTCTTTGGTACCCAGTCCAATACGGAAACCAAAGTGAATGTCGGCGATATGCTCTCCGATTTTTTGATAAACTCTGATAAATTATTTTAAGAAAAGTTTTTAGGACGTGACTCATCAAGCCGTAGTACGGTAATCTTTTCATCTTGTTGAGTTGGTACCTTTAGATATCATGATAAACGTACGGTCTGTCATGTAAGAACGTGTCCGCGATAATTCATTTTTGGTAGATTTGGGAATTCTAGAGATTCAATAAAATCGGCAGAGGAAACCTTTGTCTACGACGCGTTTTAGTAAAAGTATCAGTCGATTCCGAACTTTTGTCGAAATCACGAAAAATTCAAAATTTGCGCGTCGGTTCGAGGCAGACCTTCTTTGTTCCTATCTAAAGGGGCCTAAAATGACACATTCCGCGGCCCTTAAATATATTAAAAAGTCGGTGACGTTTGTGAAAAAAACGGGTAAATCGTTTTAAGGAGACGAAAAATGTCGACGACTTTCCAAAATCTGGCTTGGTAGGCAAAGTCGAAAAACGAATCGTGTCTTTGTTTTCATGGGATCCGAAATTCACGGTGCGTCAAGGTGTGGTAAATTTAAAAAAATCGAGTTTGAATGTGTCCCATGAGACCATTCGACATCTTCGTGCTAATGATGTCAAATTCCGAAGCATGTTGAAGACCTTTGCTGGGTGAAAATGATGTCGCGAAGCGGCTTGCTTGGGCCCACAATAAGATACTAGAGTGGTCCTTGCAATCGCTGGACTCTGAGAACTTTAATTCAGTAGTGTCGCGAGGTTCGAAAAATTTGCAGAGTATGCAGAAAATTTCGTCGACAACATGCCTCGAAGATGCCAGGCGATTTATGATGCAGGAGGCGAGTGAACAACTTACTAGGTAGTCGCGCTGTTGTTAGCACAGCAAAAAATACATGGATGGCAAAAAATGTTCTCGAACGCATTTTTTCAAAAATACTAGCGGTCACGTTCTTATTTGACAGATTGTAAGCCAGTCTTGGGGCATAATTCCTGTTGCATATATTATTACAAATAATTTAAGAAGAGCGTTGTGTCTGATACAGAGATGATTTCAAGATTTCTCGCCATCACTGATTTCTGTTTTAATCTCAAAATTTAATAACCTTTCCTAGTGTATACATGTCTAACATGAGAAGTCTGTCGGAGCTCTCAATATTAAATAATTTAAGAAGAGCTTTCTTTTCGTATTTTTCTAGCAGTTTTAATACTTCTATCGGGATTTCATCAGGGCCGGTTGCTTTCCTATTTTTAGCTGTCAGTATTGCTTTTTCGAGAATTATTTTATTTTTAGAGGTCCAATTGAGATCCACTTAAGTACAAGTCGATACAATAGATTCATAAGAATTCTGCGCTTCCAAAGAAAGTCTTCTGAAACTTTTTTAAGACAGCGAAGGAATTTTGCTTATTCAGTGTAGTGAAAAGTTGTTCACAATTAATTGAGGAGTTTACGGAGGGGCAAACTAAAATCTGCTGCAGGTTATTAGAAAAACACGTCCTAATTCAAGGAGAACCAAGAACTGCAGGATGTGCAAGGTTTACACCGTTCGAGCAGTCAACGAGAACTGTGATTTCACCGAGTAGCAACATATACCCTAAATCCCTAATTCGGTAATAAATTGGAAGATGCTGTAGCGTCATTTTTTTGAAGCTCAAAGAAAAGTTTTTTTCAGTTGTGTATTAGAGTAGAGGGTAGTTCAGGTTAGCGTGACATCTTCGAGGCATGCTGTCAACGAGATTTTATGCAATGATCTCCAAATTTTTCGAATCTTGCTAGACAACTGAGTGCTCGAAGTCTTTTCCCTGAACTTTCTCTTTACAAGAGACCAAACCTTTTGGTGGTTTGGCGTTCAGTGATTATGAGGGTCACTCTAGTATCTTATCGTGGGGCCAAGCGAGCTGCTTCGCGACGTGATTTTCACCCAGTAAAGGCTCTTCCAACATGCTTCAGCATTTGACATCATGAGCACAAAGATGTTATCGTATGGTCTCATGGGACACATTAGAATAGAATAGAATATAAATATGCTTTATTGTCCTAAAATACAACGTATTTATTGACAAAACAAGCTTAACTTAATTTATTATTATATTAATAAACACAAATACAAATTCAAAGAAAGAAAAAATAAAGAACAGAACAAGATTAGTAGTCAATGCAGTATATCCAAAATGAAAGAAATAAATTTACACATAAGGCAACCCAAATGCCAACCACTCAACTACTGTTATATTCTTATTCCAGTTTATCGTTGTAGAATTCCTTAAGTGCATAGTACGCCTTTTTTATAAGTAGGGCCCTAGTCTTTCGTCTAAAGACCCTCTCGTAATTCAGTCCCCTCAATTTGAGAGGCAGATAATTGTATATTTTTTTGCCATTATAAACAATTGCAGATTTGATCAGCTCCAATTTCGGGGCCGGCAATGGCAGGACAAACGCTTGCCGTGTCGGCTGAATGGCAATGCCTCAAGGCGATGTTTTTTAAAGATCATGACAGCAGTTTCCAAGATAAATAGGGCACAAAGAGTAAGAATCCCTAACCTCGGAAACAATGGTCCACATGACTCTCGCAACCCAGCTCCTGAAATATATCTAATAGCTCTCTTTTGCAATACAAAAACAGAACTAAAGTGAACTCGAGACCAGCAAGCCCAGAAACAGATCCCATATCTCAAATGAGCCTCAACTAGTGAAAAATAAGAGGTTCTAGCCACATCCAGCCCCAGGCTACTTACAATAACCCTAAGGGCATAGCAGCCTGAAGAAATTTTGCTGCAGATGTTGCCAATGTGATCCTCAAACCGCAGCGATGAGTCAATTATTAGACCGAGAAATGAATTCTTATCAGCTGCAGAGATGATCTGATTCTCAATATTAACATTCTCTACATTGCATCTAAAGCTCAGAATTCTTGTCTTGGCTATATTAAAGGACAGCTTATTATCATCACACCAAGCCTTCATCTTAGACAAATCTGCCTGAACATCGGCCCGAAGTTTCCCCACATCCTTATTGTGCCACAAAATTGTGGGTCATGAGCGAAGATGGTAAATCTGCCAGTCACTGTCAAACGGGGCAGGTCATTAACATAGATCAAAAACAATAGTGGTCAAAGGCACTTCCTGGACTCGGCCCGATAAATACGACCGAAACCAAATCCCAAGCTAACCCCCCGAACCCATAAATCTCCAGTTTTGACACCAAGATCCCACGATCAACACAATCGAAAGCTTTTGTCAAATCACAAAAACACCGCCGCGGCATGTTCACCAGAATTCAGTTCGAGATAAAGTCGTTCAAGCAGATCATAAATTGCATCGTTCGTGCTCCTCGAGGCTCGGAATCCGAATTGCTGCGCACTAAGAAGGTCATGTGTGTTCAAACAATCACCCATTCTCTTCCCGACCAGCCTCTCCACCACTTTCGTCAATGTCGGGAGTAAAGAAATGGGTCTAAAATTCGAAGGGATATTACAATCTCCACCTTTATGCAATGGCAAAATCAGAGCCCTCTTCAAACATGTCGGAAAAGTACCATTGGAAAACGAGCCGTGAATTGCATCTGCCATTCAAACCCGATTTTCTTAATTTTGCCGTTTCTCCATGTAACGTCAATTTCGGGTCACGTGAAAACAAAGTCACAATTCGTTTTTTTTTTCGATTTTCGTGGTAACTTTGCATACGAGTAACGTTTTGGCGGTTTTTTCTCTCGTTAAAACGATTCATAAATGACACCGACTTTTTAATATATTTAGCGGACGCGGAATTTGTTATTTTAGACCTGTTTGGATGGGAACAAAGAAAGACTGACTCGAACCGACGCGCAAATAGGTGACTCATTTTGGATTTTACGTTACTTCGACAAAAGTTCAGAATCAACTGCTACCTTTACTCAAATGTCTCGTAGACAAAGGTTCTCTCTACCGATTTTTTATTGAATCGCTAGAATCGCATGTACCAAAAATGAATAATCGCAGACATGTTATTATTTGACGGACTTTAGTTAGGCACTCGTTACAGTCGTTTGACTTATAATACTCACTTAATATTTCTTTTAATACCTCACCATTTTTACACAATACTCTATTAAACCAAGGGTTTAATTTTCTAGTCAAAATCCATAAAATAACACTTCCTGGATTTTCCCTTTTAAATGAATTTTATGGTTTGGAGTTTCAAAGTTCACCTACGCAATAAAAAATAATACCGCTCAATTTTATTTCCTCAATTGCCCGTAATATAAAATCCTTTTACGACACAGAAACAACAAAACAACCACAAATAATACTTAATTGGTATTCACTGCCGCTTTGAAGGAAAGGAAAAAAATTCGGAACTTTTTAAACGATAATTTGTCTATATTGAGCTTCATTGTTTTTTAAAAGGAAGTTTAGGATCGTTGAAAAGTTTTTATGTTTTCTGGTTGAGTAAATCCAAATTTCTTAACGAGAGCTTCAAGCTGATATTTTCATTTTGAAATTTTGTTATTGTTGCAGGGTTTCTTGTAACGATTCACTTATGTTAATACTTTTATCATGAAGCTAAAGAAAAAAATATGCTATATAGCCATGTTTTTTAGTGTTCCGAAACACTTATAAGATCACTTCCGTGTCTGTCCGTGTCATACCCGATTTTCTCCGAAAATATTTGACAAAGAAATATGAAATTTAGCATTAATATAGGAATTGCTGGCCCCATCAGAGCCATGTAGCTTTGTTTGAAAGTTAAATCTTGACTTAAAGGGTTAATATTGTGGGGTGAAATTGTAAGTGAAAAAACATTTTGGGGTGGGGTGTCAAATGAAAGCTTGTAAAAATACGAGTTCAAGAATATATAATGTAATACTTGCGCACACTTTTCTTCGTATTATTTTTAAAAAATTCCCAAAAATCGCCGTATCCCCCCTCGAAAAGTACTGATCAAAAAATTTTGAAAAAAGTCATGAATATTCTCCACAGGGTATAGATTGAACGTATGTAAATTATAACGAGTGCATTACCTTTAATAACACTGGTCAACAAAATTACAACTTTTTTTTGTTACACGAATTCTATTGTCATATTTTAAATCTAATATAAGATGGAAACAATAAAAAAAAAACCGGTCAAGGGCAAGTTGAATTTGCACAATTAGTGTTCCGTACGTTGATTGCTTTTAAAATAAAAATGTTGTTACGGTGGTATAAAATGATCAGTAACTTCACAAAACACACCCCAAATCAGTTTTCAACAGTTTTTTTTCAATCTTTACTGAAAATTGATGACCTTGAAATATATTTTTTTTTTATATACCAGATAAATTATTAAAGGTAATGCACTCGTGATAATTTTCGTTTAATCTACACCCCCTGGAGAATATTCCAGAATTTTTTCAAAATTTTTTGATCAGTACTTTTCCAGATAAGGCGGGTGGACAGCGATTTTTCGCGATTTTTTAAAAATAATACAAAGAAAAGTGCGCGCAAGTAGTACATTATATATATTTTTTACTCGTATTTTCACAAGCTTTCATATGACACCACACTCGATTACTTAGTAAAAAAAATTTTTTTCACTTTCGATTTAACCCCCAAAAACTAACCCCTCAAAATTTAATTATCAAAACTACATGGCTCTGATGAGGCCATCAATTCCTATATTGTTACCAAATTTCAACTTTCTATGCCAATAGAGAAAATCGGGTGTGACAGACGTACAGACGGACAGACAGACACCGAAGTGATCTTATAAGTGTTCCGTACGGAACACTAAAAAGTAGAATTTGTATAACACATCAGGTTTTATTGTAATATTTTTTTGAATAAATATTAATATTTTATAGTGATAGTATAGAAAAAAAAAAGATTTTTATGACTTTCTTGGATATTTAGGTTCTGGAATAACTCTCTTCAGTGTCCAGCAGTAATCTGCCAACATGTTTGGACTCTATTTGCCTTGGTATCTCTTCTCCATGGCTGAAATACCCTGATGGAAACGTTTACCCTGTTCATCGCTTACTGCTCTCAGATTTTCGGGGAAAAAGTCCAAATGAGAATCAAAAAAATGGATTTTTGAGTGACATGTTACATCCTAGTGCTTTATAGGTCATCAAAAATTCACTGATCAAGTCTTTGTAGTTTTTAGCTTTATTGTTCTCAAGAAAATCTTTAACCACATTTTTGAAACAAATCCAGGTGGGTTTTTCCAGTGAATTTAATTTTTGTTCAAATATAGGGTCTTTGATTAATTTTCTAATTTGTAGTACAACCAATATTCCCTCTTTAATTTTAGCGTCACTAATTTTGGAAAACTTTTTTTCAAATATAAATATCCTTCGCCAGCTTTGTCCATCGCTTTGATAACATTTTTGATAAGACCTAGTTTTATGTGTAGTGGTGACAACAGTGCATATTCTGGTTTCACCAAAGGTGGAAACAAAAGGTTTTTTTTTGTCCAGGAATAAGTGGCCGATCTTTTTTAATATGATGATTTTTTTATCTTCACTGTCCCATTCACAAAGGAAGCAGGAATATTTTGTGTAACCAAGTTGCAGCTCTAAGAACCCCAGCTTCTTGAAGAAGTTGATAACTTTGAAAGGGAACAAATGTGGATTCAACAAGACGGAGCTCCTATTCATTACCACCGGAATTTTTAAACTATCGTTACCCACAAAAATGGATCGGTAGGGATGGCTTCTTTCAGTGGCCCCCTTGATCATGTGACTTAACACCTTTAGACTTCTTTTTGTGGGGCCACATTAAAGACCGTATTTATGTGAATCCCCCTACAATACTAGTAAATACGGAAAATAGGATACGGGATGCGTGCAGGACAATAACTTCATTTATGCTAAGGAAAGTGAAGGAAAATATAGTAAAACGACTAAACATGTATTCAAGTAGATGGGCATATTTTTGAACATTTATTACGTCATAATAATTAATCATTAGATAAGTTAAACTATATTAAAATTATTATTAACTATTTGTTTATATTTTCACAATAGCGTAAGTGTATTAAAAACAAGGGTAAAAATTGAAAATGTCAAAATAAATCGAAAACTATTAGAAATAGGTATATGACATACTTAATAAAAGTTGGATGGTTTTGTAAAATCTATCAGAAAAAATAATATTATACAGGGTGTGTCGTTTAAAAAATTTGAGATTTTTTAAATTTAAAATAGTCGAAATGCATAAATTTATTTTGAACACCCTGCAGCATCTAACTCAAATTTCTTTACATATATCTTTTTTTTTCATCTCTATAGAACGCTTGTATTAGTTATGAGTATTCTACCTTAAGAAACAATGTCGCTATTGGCAATTTTTTACAAAATTGAAAACTAGTATTTTAAGAAAAAAAAAATTGAAATTTTAGAGAAACTGCTAGGTTTAGGTATATAACATTATCGATAAAAAAGTTATAAAATTTTACGCAGAATTTAAAAATAAATTAGAAAATAGGATGTTCCATTTAAAAAAAAACACATGTTATATCAGCCACACTTTTTTGAAGTGTGCACCTTAACATTCCCTAAAACTATTGTATTTAATATTTTTTTGTCATTCCCGAAACAAATGAAACAAATGAGATGCCCCGTGGGGAGGCGGGATAGAATATCTCCCCCGGTATGTTCTGCCTGTCGTAGGAGGCGACTTAAAGAACAATCTAGATGGTAGATGCCCAGATCCCACCAGCATCGCCCGGTGTGATACCATCGCATCGGCTTAAGCTGCGTAAAGTTGCTTAACGTTTCGTGGCTGTGCCGATGTCCCGGACTGTGGGACCAAATAACATGATGAGGCACCTGGATACAAAAAATTCCGGAGGTAAAATAGCCCCCCGTTCGGATCTCCGGGTGGGGGCTGGTTCAGGGGCGTCGACATGCAAAGAACAGAATTTCAAAATGGATTTTTGCAACATACGAGGTTTAAATTCGAACATAAATTCAGTGCACCAACACCTGCAATCAAATAAACCTCATGTACTCGCTCTCTGTGAAACTAAGGTCAGTTCATCGACCAGCACAGTAAACTATCTTTATCCTGGGTACGATTTCTATTCCCGATTTAGGCGTAACTTTGGAATCTGTCTTTATGTCAGAAGCGACCTCTCTTGCCAACGAGAAGAGGCTCTGGAGCCCCCAAACTTTGATGTTATGTGGTTAAAAATAACGACTCAACCAACCACAAGGTTCGTTTGTATCCTCTATCGACCACCAAGTGATACAAACTTTAGAACACTTTTCGCTTCTCTTGCAGACACGATAGATCATTTACAAATTAACTATCCAAATGCCGAAATTGCCATCCTGGGCGACTTTAATGTCCACAACATCAACTGGCTTAAATATTCAAATACTACCGACGAACAAGGTCGTGAAGCCGAATCATTTTCAATCAGTTGTGGCTTGACTCAGCTTATTGATGAACCAACACGGATCCCTGATCGAGACGGAGAGTTCGCCAGTCTTCTTGATCTGTTTTTAACCACTAATCCGGAGATTTACACGGTCAGCGTAAATCCACCGTTAGGTTCTTCCGACCATAAACTACTTTCGACATCGAGTATTCTACCAATCAGTGACACAGAGGCGCCCAAACCGCGCAAGATTTGGCACTACAAATCTGCTAAATGGGAAGATCTCATGGAATATTTTCGAACTTTCCCTTGGTTGGACGTTTGTTTTCGATCCGACGACCCATCTGACTGCGCCAGGGAGGTTTCCGATGTTATTTTGGCCGGTATGGATGCTTACATCCCTTTTTCGAAGAAATGCCCTTCCAACGGCAAGCCTTGGTTTGACCTAAAATGCAAAGAAGCTGTTGCTTCTAAACATCTTGCATACCGACAGTGGCGTGAAGATCCTAACACCATAAATCGTAACATCTTTGTTCGTGCCAGGAACAGATGCAAAGAAATTATCGACGAAACCAAGGAGGTACACAATCAACGGATTAGAAACAAACTTCTCGCTTGTCCCGGCAATTCCAGGTCCTTTTGGTCAGTCGCTAAGGCAGTTAGTCAAAATTTCACCAAATCCACCATACCACCACTCACACGGCCAGATAATTCTATTGCAACAACACCTGTTGAGAAAGCGAACTTGTTGGCTGAACTCTTTGCTTCACATTCTACTGTCGATTTCCAGGGAAGGGCACCACCTACTATTCCCATAGTGCAGTCAAGGATGCCCGATATTGTCTTCAGACAGCGTATCATAAAACGTATTTTGATGAAGCTAGACACCAAAAAGGCTTCGGGCGCTGACGGAATACCTGCCATAGTTCTCAAGAACTGTGCGAGGGAACTAACACCAGTTTTCTGTAGACTTTTCAACCTATCCTACAGAAAGGGAATATTTCCTTCCTGCTGGAAATGTGCCACAGTTCAGCCGATACCTAAAAAAGGCAAGAAGACCTTGCCAAATAACTACCGACCAATCGCACTACTCTCAATAATATCGAAAGTCATGGAAAGGGCTATCAATCAGCATCTTCTAAAATATCACATTATTAGTGATCACCAATATGGCTTTCGTAAAAATAGATCAACAGGAGATCTTCTGACTTATGTAACACATGTTTGGAACAACGCAATAGAACACTTTGGAGAATCTCGAGCGGTTGCTCTTGACATATCCAAGGCATTTGACCGTGTTTGGCACGATGGCCTGTTGGCTAAGCTACGTTCTTATGGTATGTCTGAAAAGTTCTGTTTGTGGCTCTCATGTTTCCTCAGAGAGCGTTCTTTACGAGTGGCAGTTGACGGATTTCTTTCTAACACCTTCACTATCAACGTCGGTGTGCCCCAAGGTTCCATACTGTCTCCTACTCTCTTCCTCATTTATATTAACGATCTGCTGGAAAAGACCGAGAATCCAATCTACAGCTTTGCAGATGATAGTACACTTATCTCTTCATTCACTTTGAACGCTCGGACATCGACTATTCAGACGAATATCCGCAGACAGCAGGAAGTCATTCGACTCAACAAAGACCTGGAAGAAATTCTATCTTGGGGTGACAGTAACCAAGTGGAATTTAACGCTACAAAAACCCAGGCGGCAGTTTTTTCTAAAAAAGTTAACGTTGCAGAACCCGACATAGTTATGTCGGGGCACTCCATCCCTCTAACATCGTCACTCAATCTGTTAGGCGTTAATTTGGGAGCAAATATGTCCTGGCATGAACATGTTGCAGGCATAGCAAGAAGAGCTTCTCAAAAGTTGGGAATATTGTTTCGAACCAGAAAGCTTTACACTCCACAACAACTGTTAATTCTTTACAAAGCTCAAATTCGACCAACTATGGAATACTGCTCCCATGTTTGGAGCTCCGCTCCCAAACATACACTGCATTTGTTGGATTCTATCCAGAGAAGAGCTGTTCGTCTGATTGGACACCCGGAATTGACCGACGGCCTTGATTCGCTGGAACATCGAAGAACGGTTGGCGACTTGAGCCTATTCTACAAGTACTTTCATGGAAAGTGTTCGAAAGATGTGGCCCGTTTGATTCCTCCCAGAGTGGTGCATATTAGAAGTACACGTCGCGCTGATGCTTCACATCCGTATGAGGTTCAGCTTGTTACTCCTCGTACAACGCTTTTCAAGCAGTCTTTTATATGGAGAACATCATACCTTTGGAATGGTTTACCCAGGACTGTGTTTCCCATCGAGTACAATCTACAGCGATTCAAGAACAACGTGAATCGTCTTCTCCGCACACGTGTCGCTCCTGTAGCGCTTTAGGGACTTCCCTGTAGCACGTGTGCTAGACCCATAAAAGAAAAAAAAAAAAAAAAAGATAATGAACTTTACTCTATCGTCGACTCACCCTGTACATACTCTCAAGTTTACCCAAAAAAATTTTTACGGTAAACAGACAAATATTCGGCACGTTCGAGACTGGGCAGAGCAGAGGAATGAGCGGCAGCATAGGATGTCGATCTCGGAGTGAAGAGCGCATGAGAGCACTAGGGAGGGAAGAATGATTCGCAGATAACGTAAAATCAAACTTTTGGTAGCTACAGTAGGAATAGAAGACCTATTTGGTCCTGGATTAAGTGACTATGACTCCACGTAAGTTAAAAAAAAAATACTAGGTATAAACTGTTTATGAAACTTTAAACGCGTTTTTCTTAAGTCGGTGAGCAAGATATCTCGGGAACGGCTAAACCGATCGAGCCCAAATTTTTACATAAGCTTTAGAACTTAATTTTTTTGTCTTTAAATGAAGGGTTTTTCGATCCGATCAATGTAAATATCTATATCATTTAATAAACAATTTAAAACGAAATTTTCTGTCGAGAATAAAATTTCTTTTTTGAGGAGCCACCATTTTGTTCAAAAGTGCTATTTTGCTTATTTCTTTGAGTAAAAACAAGGTTTTACCTTATATTATCTAAATCTTCATTATTTGCTGATTTCAGATGATCCAGTCCAGAGATATCTTGCTCACCGCATAACGCCTTTTTTGGAGGTGCTTTCGGAGATAGGCCGTAGCAGCTTAACAAATCAATATTTTTGTAAAAAAATATGAGTGTATACATGATCATCAACTTAATTTAATGTAAAAAGATTCATTTAAATAAATGTAATCGCCTTTCCAAAAAAATTCTTGAAAACTCGCCTTTTTTCGTCCTCCTCACTAGGTATAATCCCTTAAGAAGCAATTGGTATTTGACTAAAGTTTATTACATAATATGGGATTTTCATTGATCAGTTTGTTTTCCCTTTACTACAATTATTTTTTACTAAATTTTTTTTTATCGGAACTTAGGTAACTACTTAAGGTTAATTGTCGTTATCTATGACATTTTCCTGTTTATTTTTGTAGAATGGTAAAACTTATTGACAAAGAAGTATTGAGCCATGTTGCAAAGTTAACAAAACTTTTATGTGATTGAGTTTACTAGCTACTAACTTTGTTTGGTAAAGTTTACTTTGAAATTAAGCAGCTGCTCTAACAAATCAGATATGCTCACAACTTTCGCAAGATTTAAGAAACCTTTTCAACCGGAAAATGATTAAACTGACTTTCTACTGTTTTTCTTAATGAAAATATACTCAGTGGAAGAAGTGAAATGAAGTTAATATTGTTATTCATTTAAATTTAAAGTTTTTTACCGACGTACCGTCAACATTTTTAGTGATCACTTTGGTGTCTGCCTGCCCGCCTATCCGTCTGTAACACCCGATTTTCTTTGAAACTATTTGACATAGAAAGTTGAAATTTGGCACCAATATAGGAATTGATGGCCTCATCAGAGCCGTGTAGTCTTGATTTAAGGGGTTAGTTTTGGGGGTAAAATCGAAATTAAAAAAAAATAATCGAGTGGGATGTCAGATGAAAGTTTGTAAAAACACGAGTTCAAAAATATATATAATTTAATCCTCGCGCATACTTTTCTTTGTATTATATTTTAAAATTTGCGAAAAATCGCTGTCTCTCCCCCTTTATCTCGAAAAGTACTGATCAAAAAATTTTGAAAAAATTCTGGAATATTCTCCACAGGGTGTAGATTGAGCGACAATTATTTCGACTGCATTACTTTTAATAATTTATCTGGTATATAAAAAAAATAAAAATTCCAAAATCATCAGTTTTTAGTGAAGATCGGAAAAAAAAAAAAAAAAACTTCGTTGAAAACTCATTTGGGGTGTGTTTTGTGAACTCATTGGTCGTTTTATAACTCCGTAACAAAAAATTTTATTTTAAAGGGTTACATACACCTAGGCCCTGCAAAAAGTATGTACAGGGTGGTCCAAATTGGACACTTTTAAAGGTAAACCCCTTTATCTAAAGGAGATAGACGAAAACTGATGTCGGTGTTTGAGATTAAGTTTTTATGATAAACTCAATGGTGAAAACCGCATATCGATATCTAGTACCGTTTCAGATATACAGGGTGTTTTTCAAAAATCAACATTTTGGAAAAATGTTTGTAATTCTTTTCCTATTGAAAATTTTTGATTTCTGTAAAAACATTCTCGAAGCACTTTTTCACGTGGATTTCAACAGTGTAAGTTACATTTTTTACGACTAGTATTTTAATAGTTATTAACACAAAAATATATTTTTTAAATGGAATACCCTGTATATTTTTCCTTATCCGATTAGGGCTTTAAATTACCATTCTAAAAATATAGCACACCTTATCTTTTGCTTAAATCTACTTCAAAATATAAAAGTTTTCAGTTTTTTACGCGAATTTTAAATGCACACTTTGTGAAGTAGGCTTTGGACGGAGCGGACATATGGTTTAATTCAATTGTTTACTCGTAGTTGTCAAATTTTACTTTAGAATCAGTTATTGAATTGTCAAATAAAACGCAATGAAGTTTGAAAATTACGAAAAATGAGATATGATAGTGTGTTTCATACAAACCGGAGAAAATTCGGAAGCGGCAAGTAATTTGTACCACGAACGGTATCCAGTTTTCGTCTATCTCCTTTAGATGAAGGGGTTTCCCTTGAAAAGTGTCCAATTTGGACCAACCTGTACATTTTTAAAAATATCTTAAAGGTTATTAAGTGAATAATACAAAAAAATGACGATTATATAGTTTCATTGTACTTTACTACTTACTTACATTGTTTTTTTAAATATGTTTTAGATGTGAACATTATATTTTTATGGGTTACAAAAAATAATCCAATCTGCAAAAATAAAAATTAATCTTGTAAAATAATAAAGTAGATAAAAATTGTCAAAGGTGTTTTTTTTTCAAAAATAAAAAATTGAAGTGTTTCAAACTTTAGTATGCAATTTTCGACAAAAAAATTGATGTTTTATTATTTATAAAAAATTGTCTATTAGAAAAATTAAAAAAACCTCTTGACATTTTGTAGAAAAAGTAATTATTACAATTTAAAAAAAAAAATTAAAATATATTGAAATTTGAGTATTATTGCAGACAGTGCATTGAGATAGGTAGCGTTCCTAATCCTACGCCAGCTCACATTTAATGCTACAATTTATTAATGGAATGGAATTTTCTTAAAAAAATTTTTTTGAATAATTGTTAGAAGTATAGAGAATAAAAAGTCCGTAAAAAAATCGAATTTTTGAAAATTCCAGGTGTATGTAACCCCTTAAAAGCAACTAACGTACGGAACACTAATTGCGCAAGTCTGACTTGCACTTGGCCGGTTATTTTAATCATATAATCCAAATTGACAAATTATCCAATGTCTGACATGATAGACTAGTTCTTACGATACGAGCACTACATTCGAAGTGATAAAGAAATGTGATACGGTGGATTCAACTCGAGTGCTCCTACCCCTTGGAGCTGATTTAATTTTGTATATTTTTAATGTTACTATCAGAATTCTTGGTTCTTGGTTTAAATGATAAACGAATTTTCACATCAATTATGTATAGACAGTCATAGAGGAAGTTAGAATGGGAGAGTGTTAAAGGGGTTACAACGTACAAATATTGTTATATGTTATTCTCAGGAGTCAAGAAATCTGAACATTATTCTTTTCTTATTATTTTCAATTCTAAAAACACAATATGCAAAAGAGGTTCCAATTGTAGATTTTGCTCAACTTTTTAATATATTACAATAAAGTATCTATAATTTAAAATATCACCTTGTGGTGTTTAGATTAAGTTATTCTTTGGTGTGGCAAAGTCAAATTCAGTGCTTATTTTAAAACTACATGTTTGCAAGGAAAGTGTTGGGTCTGTATGATGGTGCTCTTTGTTAGTCTACCGATTCCACATGGTTAACCTACCCCAGGGGTCGGCAACCATCTCTGGCACGCCAAGCAATTTTGAATGGCACGCGTACCTATTTAAAGTTTACACATTAATTCTGTAATCTGTGACATGTTTCGAAATTAAGTAAGTAATCGAAGACAGTATTACTTTAACGATACAAACAAAAACGATATATTATATAGGTCACTAGGTATTATTACCAAAAACTACAAAATATATATTTTGTAATTTATAATTTTACTGAACGCATTGGTTTGGCTTTAATTTCGGCAAGTATTAAAGACGGCAAGCCTAGGCAAAAACATAAATAAACGTCCTCAATTCAAATCAAAAGAGCCGCTATAAGGCGGTTTTTGTTTGACTTGACTTCAAACGTTCCGACGCGCGCCGCAACTCTTTTTATATTGCCGAACTTTAGTTTTTGTTGGATTTAACTTCTAGGCGCGTTGTAGATAATAATTTTTGTTCTAAGAAATTTAATAAACTTAATTATTGGAATTTTCTGGAAACATTATTTTTCTATATATAGCAAGCGGCTACACGTTTGGATCCTTTAGTATAGAAGTAACATCCGTTCCAGTCAATAGTCGTCGAAAAGTTTAAAAATTAAAATTACGTTGCGTTATGGCCGCGAAGAAACAGAAGGTAGACGTTCGATCATTTCAAACTAAATGGACAACAGATTACGGTTTTGTACAGCAAAACGATCGGGCCATTTGTGTCCTATGTCGGGAAAGAGTAGTTTTCCGGACATCCAATAAGGATACAATATTGGCCAGGATTAGGGATATACCGGCATCAGCGCGTACCATCGAGAGACGAATTACCGAAATGTCCAAAAACAGCAGAGAAACGCTATCAAACGGAGTTTTGTATTTAGTGTAGCACTGGATGAAA
This sequence comes from Pachyrhynchus sulphureomaculatus, assembly GCA_019049505.1. Taxonomy (NCBI): domain Eukaryota; kingdom Metazoa; phylum Arthropoda; class Insecta; order Coleoptera; family Curculionidae; genus Pachyrhynchus; species Pachyrhynchus sulphureomaculatus. The sequence goes on along the minus strand of CM032451.1, from coordinate 50,181,190 downwards.
GTGTCGATATTAATGACATTGCCCGTCTGGCAATCGTCGCGCTATACTTCGATGATGGCAGTGTGTATGAAGAGCTGATTTGTGTGCTCCCATTGCAGGGAACTACAAGAGGAGAGGATATATTTTCAGAATTTGTTAAACATTTTGAAAAGCGGAACATTGATTGAAATAAAATTTTTTGCGTAACGACAGATGGCGCTCCTGCTATGATTGGGAGACATAAAGGATTTGTTTCCCTTCTTATTGAACGCATGGGTTGATCAGTTTTGAATTTTTATTGCATAATTCACCAAGAGAGTTTGTGCGCTAAAATCTCCGCTGGAAGCTTAAAATCCGTGATGGAAAGGGTGGTTAAAATAGTTAACTACATTGTCGGTCGTTCTTCACTGATCCACAGAAAATTTAAGGCGTTTCTGCAGGAATTAGAAAGTGCATATTCAGATATAGCATTGCACAATAATGTGCGCTGGCTCAGCCGTGGTAAAGTGCTCTCTAAATTTGTGCAATATTTGGGCGAAATTAAATCGTTCTTGTTGGAAAAAAATCAAGTGGATGCTTATCCTGAACTAGAAGATAAGAACTGGATCTGTATGTTAATGTTTCTTAATGATATTACAAACCATCTCAGTGAACTCAACTTAAAGTTACAAGGTTCAGGCAAAACAGTTCTGGATTTATACGAATCCTGAAAATCATTCAAATTAAAAATAGATTTATTTATCAGCGATATTATTACAAACACATATAAATATTTTTCAAATTTAAAAACTTATATATCCAGTGTCGACGATGGTGCACTAATAGACGAAATTCTTAAATATATGACTAATTTAAAAGAGGAGTTTACCGAGAGGGGTCAGGATTTTGATAAATGGTCCTATGTTCGCTTTTTTAATCAAACCAGATTTAATGGATTTTTCCAGCAGTTGCTTTGACATATCTCTTCTCTCATGGATGGACATTAATGAGTTATGGAAAACGAAATTTGTAGAATTAAGAAGGGTATTAGAAGGAGATTGCCAGAACCATTTAAACGAGATACTCAGTTGTTGGATGAGTTTACCACAGAAATTTATTTGTCTTAAGAAAGTAGCGTTTGCCATGCTTACAGCTTTCGGATCATATCTGTGAACAACTTTTTCCCATATGAGAGTGATTTTCAACCCGTACCGAAGCAGGCTGACAACAGACAACTCGGAAGCATGTGTGTGCACTGAAAATAACCAGACATGAACCGGATATAAGAAAACCCTCTAAAGAACTTCAAGCACAGGGTTCATACTAGGTCCTAGGACTAGTATAATAAAATTATTTGTTAAATGTTAAAATTTTTTTGTAATTAAACCTTCTAAAAGCAATATTTTAAGTTAATTTAAGTTAATTTTTGTTGTAATAAGTACCTATGTCGGCACGCAAAATGTTGTATGGATGAAAACTGCCACTCCTTAGTTAAAAGGTTGCCGACCCCTGGCCTACCCTATAACGGTAGCGGTGAGTAATGGTTTCAGGTATCTAAAGTGTGGGTGTCCTACTGCTGATCATCATTAGATAGATCGTAATATATTCTTTCTTTGTCTCTTTCTTTTTTTTTTTTTGTCCATTCATTGATCTTTTTCATGTTTTTTCGTCCGACTTTATCCTTCTAAAGCTCTATACCTCCCTGGCTTTATTTACGATCTTCTTATAGAGTAGATATGATATCTGCCGCAGGAATACTATTTTAGATTGGCCCATATATATATATATATATATATATATATATATATATATTTATATATATATATATATATACACTTAAATATGAAATTAGTTGGGAAACTCGGCAAAGGGCGCAACAAGTGTTCACACAGTGTTCATTTAACCAATATTTCGGTCCTAGGTTGGCACCTTCATCAGGGCACAAAATGAAAGGTGTGTTATAAATATAACAAAAATGGCCATGAAACCAGTTACATAAATGCGACTAACAGTTAAGTAAAGCAAAAGCCCATTTGTAAATACCTTTTTACTGAATTAATATGTTAGTGTTTGGTGTAAGATTTACTTAACTGTTAGTCGCATTTATGTAATTGGTTTCATGGCCATTTTTGTTATATTTATATCACACCTCTCATTTTGTGCTCTGATGAAGGTCCCAACCTAGGACCGAAATATTGGCTAAACGAACACTGTGTGAACACTTGTTGCGCCCTTTGCCGAGTTTCCCAACTAATTTTATATTTAAGAATTTTGTTAGATACGGCAACTTTTGCTTTCTTTCTTTATTTGTTACATATATATATATATATATATATATATATATATATATATATATATATATATATATATATATATATATATATATATATATATATATATATATATATATATATATATATATATATATATATATATATATATATATATATATAACAAAAGCAAACCTATATCTGCCGCAGGCAATAATGCGAATATATAATTGGGTAATCGCCTGCGAGCAACGGTTGACTTAGTTAGATAATTCATCACATCTTTCACTGGGTCTCACTATCTTTACTATTTTATTCCCAAGTTTCATGAGTTTTCTGTCTTAAGTAGGTTTTTTTTGTTGTATCAGCAATTATTACTGATCTTTTGTAATGTGTTTATTTCTCCCTTCGGTACTATTATTAGTCTCGCTCTACCTGGTTCCTAATCGCAATTTATCATTTTCTATAGTTCATATTTTAGTTTCAAAAACCTTTATACAAAAAATCCTGTATTTGAGACCGTATGATACTTGTCTTTGCTATTATATTCATGTGCAGTCGTACCTCACTGAGGGTGTTTACCGATTTCACATGGTTAGCCTTCCCTGCAACGGTGGGGGTGAGTAATGGATTCTTTTTTTTAATTTATTTTATTTTTTTTTCTCCTTCTCATACTTTTTATATACCAGATGATCTGTTAATTCCGAGGTTATGCGATTGCTTGAGAGGTAGATTACCAATTATCGCTCCATCTTTTTGGTGGTCTCTCCCCGGTGGACGTTTGCCTGCTGGTTTTCCTTCCAGAGCAACCTTGGTAGTCGGTGCCCCTCCTTTTTTTTACGTGGTTATGCTGTCTTGTTCTTTGTCTTCCCCATCTTACTATTTCTAGCACGCCGTATTGTTTCCTGTTGTCAGAATTTCGTATCCTATTCCTCCAGGTTTTACCAACTATTGCTCTTGAGTTTTTCATTTTAGCGGTACGTAGCATATTTTTTGTTTTATTGGTATTTTCTCGCGATTCTGTACCATAGGTAATTATGGGTCTGATTCAAGTCTAATATATTTTAACTTTGCTGTCTGTTCGTATATATTAACCGGACTATGACCCGGTTAATAAATGCGAGAGAGATTTATGTATCTCTTAAGCAGCCTGAGATAACTGCGGCTTTATTAATTAATCCTCTAAGGTCCCTAACTGGGTCGTGATAGCTTGATAGGTCCACATCAAGGTATTTGAACTGGGTTAACTGTTCCATGGGTTTATATTTCACTACGAATTTACACTTGGTGGAATTTTTGGCAATAGAAATTCCTTTGGTCTTTTCAGTAGATATACTCATATTAAGCTGTCGACAAGCTTCATAAAATTTAAAAAGTTGTCTCTGTATGTCGTCTTTACTTTCGGCAATCAGAGCTGCATCGTCTGCGTAACAAACCAGACTACTTCTATTGTTACTCATTCTGTATCTCATTCCTAGTGACTCGATGTCTTCTATTATTTTGTCCATTATAAGGTTGACCAAAAACGGACTCAGACCGTCTTCTTCGTTTTATTGTTCGTATTCAAGTCTTTTGTGTCTTTCATAACGTTTGCCTGTGTCTTTCGCTGTATCAGCGTCTGTATTACTTCATTGAGTTGTACTTTGTTGAAAGTTTTAGTTAAGTCTATGAAGCATACGTACGTGGCATATTATACTCTATTACTTTTCCTTTAATTTGCTTCATAATGAATATTGTTTTATTTTTTTTATGATGTCTAAACATTTCTTTTGTTTTTTTTTTTGTTTTTTTTTTTTTATGGGTCTAGCACACGTGCTACAGGGAAGTACCTAAACCGCTACAGGAGCGACACGTGTGCGGAGAAAGCGATTCACGTTGTTCTTGAATCGCTGTAGATTGTACTCGGTGGGAAACACAGTCCTGGGTAAATTATTCCAAAGGGATGATGTTCTCGATATAAAAGACTGCTCGAAGAGCGTTGTACGAGGAGTAACAAGCTGAACCTCATACGGATGTGAAGAATTAGCGCGACGTGTACTTCTAACATGCACCGCTCTGGGAGGAATTAAGCGGGCCACATCCTTCGAACACTTTCCATGAAAGTACTTGTAGAATAGGCTCAAGTCGCCAACCGTTCTTCGATGTTCCAGCGAATCACGGCCGTCGGTCAGTTCCGGGTCTCCAATCAGACGAACAGCTCTTCTCTGAATAGAATCCAACAAATGCAGTGTATGTTTGGGAGCGGAGCTCAAAACATAGGAGCAATATTCCATAGTTGGTCGAATTTGAGCTTTGTAAAGAATTAACAGTTGTTGTGGAGTGTAAAGCTTTCTGGTTCGAAATAATATTCCCAACTTTTGAGAAGCTCTCCTTGCTATGCCTGCAACATGTTCATGCCAGGATATATTTGCTCCCAGATTAACGCCCAACAAATTGAGTGACGATGTTAGAGGGATGGAGTGCCCCGACATAACTATGTCGGGTTCAGCAACATTAACTTTTTTAGAAAAAACTGCCACTTGTGTTTTTGTAGTATTAAATTCCACTTGGTTACTATCACCCCAAGATAGAATTTCTTCCAGGTCTTTGTTAAGTTGAATGACTTCCTGCTGTCTGCAGATATTCGTCTGAGTAGCCGATGTCCGAGCGTTCAAAGTGAATGAAGATATAAGTGTACTGTCATCTGCAAAGCTGTAGATTGGATTCTCGGTCTTTTCCAGCAGATCGTTAATGTAAATGAGAAAGATAGTAGGAGATAGTATGGAGCCTTGGGGTACACCGGCGTTGATAGTGAAGGTGTTAGAAAGAAATCCGTCGACTGCCACTCGTAAAGAACGCTCTTTGAGGAAACATGAGAGCTACAAACAGAACCTTTCAGACATACTATAAGAACGTAGCTTAGCCAAGAGCCCATCGTGCCAAACACGGTCGAATGCCTTGGATATGTCAAGAGCAACCGCTCGAGATTCTCCAAAGTGTTCAATTGCGTTGTTCCAGACATGTGTTGCATAAGTCGGAAGATCTCCTGTTGATCTATTTTTACGAAAGCCATATTGGTGATCACTAATAATGTTGAATCCTTCAAGATATTTTAGAAGATGCTGATTGATAGCCTGTTAGTTGGAATATTATGTAGTCAGTGTTTCTTTTCTATTAAAAAATCTTTGATGAGTGTTTTTTGTTTAAAAGAGGAATTATTAGTAGTGAGTGCTAAAGTATAAAATATTTTGTACTCCAATTTTTTCGAATTCCAAATAAGAAAGAACATTTATATATACTAAAAATAGAATTTTATTAGAAGTTTTACAGTATATATCGACAATAAAAGCTTAAAACATATAGCTGAGTTTATTAAACTATTATATCTATTTTATATCTCTTGAAAGCTTTAAAACAAAAAGGGTTTTAACACGTTTGTATTTTACAAAAAAGGTTTTAACTTCAACAGCTAAATTTATTATTTTTTAAAATGAAATTTTAGTGCTTTAAAAATCAATATGCATATAGCGTTTTTATTTTGTGATTTTTAGAGAAAAAATAATAAATTTTTTATGACAAGATAGACTGCATGGAACTAATGGCACAGATTTTTTATTTCACTATTGACATCATGACAATTTAATAAAACATTTGGATCAAATTTGGAGGCCATAGATTACAAGTGTATGAATACATTTTTTTTTTAATTTCAAATTGAGGAATCCAATATGACCAATTAAAGAATTAATCGTTGCCAGTTTCGATCTATTTGTATCAAAATTAGTATTAATAATATTATATAATAATAATAATAATCGATTCTGATCACTAAAAGGTACGAAGATTTGCTCTATGGGTGATGTGAAGTAGACTTTCTGATATCTACCTGTTTCTCCTCATACTTCCTGTTAACACCTTCACTTCTTCATACCCTCAATAAGTTTATACTTTCTTTGGTTGTCACAGTGTAAAATTTTGTTTCTGTAGAATTTGTGGTTTTTTAGGTTGGAACGAGTTTAGTGAGACCAAGTGCAGCGTTTTTGGAGAAATGAAAAAAATTGCGGTCATCAAGTACCTATTTAAAAAAAGATTAACACGAAAGTAGATCCGCGATGATATGAAAACAACACTAGGGGAATCTGCTCCGTCATATAGCAGTGTGAAAAAATGGGTTGCAAAATTTAAACGTGGACGAGAGAGCATCGAAGATGACCCTCGCTCCGGCCGGCCCACGACGTCTACGACTGTAGAAAACATCGGCAAAGTGTGTGATCTCATATTACTACTCAGTTTATATCACCACTACACCAAACACTTTATTTTTGCACTCGACGCGCGTTTTCGCTAACCATGTTAGCTTCATCAGGAGCGATGATTGACTAAAGCTAAACTACAAATCTACCCTATTTATACTTAGCCTAACCCTTGAATTACTCAAGCGGAACTAATGACATAGGCAAGGCCATCAGTTCCGGTCAAGTAACCAGTAGAGTAGACTATAAGGAATAGGCCCTCTGTCTTTATTTAAACTACTTTTACATTTTATGATTTCCATACTTTCGTATGCGTTCAACAATCTCCTATCAGATACATTTTTTATTAATCTTAGATTATCTAATGTTACAGTATGATCAGCTTCAAGGGCATGTTCGGCAATGCTAGACTTTTCTGTTCTATTGTATCTTAAGTGTGCTAAATGTTCTTTAAATCGTGTTTTAATTGACCTTTTAGTTTGCCCAACATACTTTTTGTCACAATCATTACAACTAATTTCATAAATTCCACTTTTCTCACAATTAGGAATCTTATCTTTGGGATTTCCTAAGATATTCCTCAGATTGTCTGTTGACTTATAGACTAAGGTGAGGCCTAACTTATTAAATACCTTATTGAGTCCCTTGCTATATTTCGGATTATATGGTATGGAGACATACTTGGTGTTATTTTCTTCGCGTGTAAAAAAGGTGGAATTCTGAATATTAAACCTAAATTTATGTCTATTTATTAGCTTATTTACTAAGTCATCGTCATAACCATTAACTCTAGTTATATTTCTAATACGATTCCTTTCTTTATGAACTAAAAAATGTAATGAGGCTAATTTATGTTGTTTGCAATGAAATGAATCATTAGGAATATATCTATCTGTTACTGTGTCCTTCCTATAGATATCAAATTCTAATCTATTATTATTTTTAATAATTAAAATATCTAGAAAAGGCAATTGTCCTTTGTTCTCAACTTCGTAAGTGAATTTAATGGAATCATACCGGCTATTTAATTTAGAAACAAAGTCATCAATATTTGCTTCCTTCGTATCAAAAATCGCGAAAATATCATCCACATACCTATACCATACTCTTGGGAAATATTCGAATTCTACAAAGAAAGCAAATATTGATGACTTTGTTTCTAAATTAAATAGCCGGTATAATTCCATTAAATTCACTTACGAAGTTGAGAACAAAGGACAATTGCCTTTTCTAGATATTTTAATTATTAAAAATAATAATAGATTAGAATTTGATATCTATAGGAAGGACACAGTAACAGATAGATATATTCCTAATGATTCATTTCATTGCAAACAACATAAATTAGCCTCATTACATTTTTTAGTTCATCGTTTGTTCACTTTCCCTCTGAATAGAGTAAACTTTAATAAAGAAAGGAATCGTATTAGAAATATAACTAGAGTTAATGGTTATGACGATGACTTAGTAAATAAGCTAATAAATAGACATAAATTTAGGTTTAATATTCAGAATTCCACCTTTTTTACACGCGAAGAAAATAACACCAAGTATGTCTCCATACCATATAATCCGAAATATAGCAAGGGACTCAATAAGGTATTTAATAAGTTAGGCCTCACCTTAGTCTATAAGTCAACAGACAATCTGAGGAATATCTTAGGAAATCCCAAAGATAAGATTCCTAATTGTGAGAAAAGTGGAATTTATGAAATTAGTTGTAATGATTGTGACAAAAAGTATGTTGGGCAAACTAAAAGGTCAATTAAAACACGATTTAAAGAACATTTAGCACACTTAAGATACAATAGAACAGAAAAGTCTAGCATTGCCGAACATGCCCTTGAAGCTGATCATACTGTAACATTAGATAATCTAAGATTAATAAAAAATGTATCTGATAGGAGATTGTTGAACGCATACGAAAGTATGGAAATCATAAAATGTAAAAGTAGTTTAAATAAAGACAGAGGGCCTATTCCTTATAGTCTACTCTACTGGTTACTTGACCGGAACTGATGGCCTTGCCTATGTCATTAGTTCCGCTTGAGTAATTCAAGGGTTAGGCTAAGTATAAATAGGGTAGATTTGTAGTTTAGCTTTAGTCAATCATCGCTCCTGATGAAGCTAACATGGTTAGCGAAACGCGCGTCGAGTGCAAAAATAAAGTGTTTGGTGTAGTGGTGATATAAACTGAGTAGTATCATTGTGCCAAAGATTCCACATTCCCAACTTAGGTGATCTCATATTGAAAAACCGTGGATACCTATCAGGAAGATTGCAGACACTATGGGCACCTCGTATGAACGAACACAAAACATCATTGCCAACGAACTAGGATTTTCTAAGGTTTCCGCTAGTTGGGTCCCCAAATTGAATTGAACAAAAACGAATTGGACTCTGATTTGTCGCGACTGTTTGGAGATCTTTAAGGCTGATCCGCAAGATTTTCTTAACAGAATTATGATAATGGACGAAACCTGGGTTCACCACTATACTCCGGAGTCAAAACAACAATCCAAGCAGTGGAAAAAATCTGATGAACCGACCCCAAAGAAAGCGCAGGCAATTCTGTCGGCTGGAAAAGTGATGGGGTTAGTTTTTTTGTATGCTACAGGTATTATTATGGTAGACTACCTTCCGAAAGGCAAAACAATAAACTCGACTTACTATTGCACCCTTTTGCGTCGTTTACGTCAAGAAATTAAAGAGAAACGCTCAGGATTACTGAGAAAGAAAGTTTGGTTCCATCAGGACAACGCTCGCGTTCACACGTCTGTTGAGTCTATGGCTTAAATTCGTGACTGTTGTTTCGAATTGCTGCCCTACCCGGCTTATTCTTCTGATTTGGCACTTTCGAACTTTCATCTGTTTTCAAACCTAAAAAAACACCTCGGTGGCCAGCAATCTTCATCAAATGAAGAAGTCGAAGCTGCAGTTAACCAGTATTTTGAAGACCTTGAGAAATCTTTTTTTTAAACAGGTGTGGAAGCTTTGGAAGGCAGGCGGAAGAAGTGCATAAAGCAAGGTGGAGATTACGTCGAAAAATAAAAATATTTTTGTACGTATGTTATTTTGTTTTCTGGACTAGGCCGCGAACTTTTCAATCCATCCTCGTACGAATTAGGGGTGTGCTCCAAAATATTCTCAGTCCCCTGTTTTAAAACATCATTCGAAGAGGCTTACAGCCAGGCAAATAGGTTGGAAAGATTCTTTTTACCAACCTTCTTTTAACTTTGTAAAGTCTCGGGAGCCACTCTTTGGATTCACAGGGTAGAGAGCCCACGGGAGTCTCGAGTAACTTGTTATAGTGGAGAAACGGTAATTTACTAGCTAATGGTGACCTATTACAGACTCGCCTTGAAAAGTAGAAGGGCAAGAAAAAAAAAAGATGGAAGTACAACTAGATAAAGACGGGGCATGAAGAGGGGGCAGTATGCATGTACACGTGAGAATGAGGCGCGGAATTCGTACAAGGGATATTGGTGTGTGCGGTGACATCATCGAAACAGTTCTATACGTTCCCGTCGACCATGACGGGTGAGGACGCGAATCGCAAGGCATTTTCTTTTCAGCAAAACTTGGTCTCGTAACAAAACATCCGGCCTTACCATGTAGTACTGGCCTATATGTTACCACCTGACAATGGGTAGCGGCACGGGCGCGGATAACGATGATAGGAACGTTGATGATGAACGTTGATTCCGATGGACGACCCATTTTGGCGGTGTATGACGGATTGGTAGTTGGGAAGCAACTTTAAGAGTAGGTCGGTAGCCGGCGGTGGCGGTTTGTATTTCTCGTGGCTCTGCGTCATGTTTTTCTGGACTCGCATTAGTTTATTTTCGGTTCAACTTCAATTTAACGCTGGTTTCGAGGTTGAATGCTGTGAGCTAGGTACGCGTGCGCAGCTAGTAATGTTCTTTAACTAATGAGCTTGTAATATGACAAGAAGTCGTTAAGGTGTCGTCTATGGTGTTGTCTACAGTCTGAATTGGCGTGTGTTTCGCACTTGCCACACGGCGCACGGCGCGGAGCTCCGTTCTAGAGAGAGACAGAATGCTGAATATACGGATCTGCAGCAAACTTTCCTATCAGCGGGTGTGCGAGAGGTAGGTCACAGAAAGAAACATACCTGTCTCACAGCTCTGCAGTATACGTCTAAGAGCGAGCTAAACAGAGACGGGCTGTTGCTGGTCTGACGGGTCCGCAGCGAGTTCGACGAGGAAATGAAGCAACAAGAAAAAACGTACTGGTCTGTAGTATACCTCTAAATGTGGGTTAGAGAGAAATGGGCTGTTGGTACCACGAGTTCGCAACTAGTCTATCCTATCCCCCGGAGAAATGGCGGCCGCAAAAAGAAGCATACTGGTTTCTGATGACGATGTACAATTAACAGCGGTTTCGCGTTCTGCTACAGTTGGAGAGTATAAGCAAATTGAGACTGGGCTGGAAAATTGGAAATCCGATTTTCCGCGCTGTCAACGAAAAGTTGAATAGATGAATTAAATCCGGAGGTTCATAGAATGAACACATTCGGATGAATAGTATGGAATTTGATAAGCATATTGACCTAAAAGAATTACGTAACTTCGTTAAAAGTTTAACGTGGAATCCGAACCACATGCTCGACGGATGATTCTTTCAGTTTGTCATGTATATTATTGTTTCACATTTGTTGCCTACCAAAAAACTGGAGAAGGGTTAGCATACTACCTATGAATGTCATGGCATTACTGTGAAGTATACTTTTGTTGGTAATGGTCTTCGATTCATCCAATCCTACTTCAGTATACGTCCCTCTCGATAATGAGAAGAAGACTGCCTCCATACAATCTTGTTCAAGTGGTCCACCACCAACAAGATGCCGTAGCCAGTTTTCGTCCGGGTTTGCTCTCAAGATGTCTAATTCTGGTTTCGTCCTGTCCGAGAGCGGAGCGGGAAGGATACTACCTTCATTGTTGATTTGTTCTAGTCCAAGCAACCCCCACCAACAATATGATTTCGTATTTTTAACAGTTTGTCTATGTCTGCTGTGTGGCAGTATGCTTTAGTATCCGGTCTCGCCAAATATAATTAAATAAGTATATTGGCCTGTAGAGGATTGAACCTGAGATCACAGGCAACGTATGCCGGAACTATACGGCGAAACTATGGTTACCATACTCGAAGTGTATATCCGAAGAAATTCACACACCGTATGACATTTCGGAGTTTGTGTAATGTATAAAAACTGATTTTGTTTATTTAGTAAGAACATGCGGTATGGAGGTTCAGTTCATGTTTATGTATACTAATGTACCATATACTGTGATGTTTGGAAGCTTAAAAAATTCAACGGAGAATCGAAACGGCGCAGAACAAATAAAGCATCTTTTATTTGCAGCCCAATTCTAACGATTTTTCAGATACGGTTATTTTTATAATGAAGTTAACTTACTTTTATATATCAGAGAGCGTAAATTTTAGAGACCATGAAATATAATTTTTAATAAGATTAAACTACCCACGCAGTCTGAGGAAATCATCAAGAGGGATTAATATGAGGCAAGAGATTCAGAAATAATTTCATTTGGTATTAAAATATTAAATTTAATTTCTCCTTTACCGATGCAAATATAGGTAAATTGGGGTAAACCAGAAAGGCTCATGGACTTAACGAGTAGGAACAAATATATATTTACTTTACTTTACTTAACGGAAGCTTTCACGGCTTTTGTTAGATGAAAAATCACTGGTCTTGTTTTAAATTAGGGTGATTTCTCGACTATTCGCCTGAGGTTGCAGAAGATATCTTTAGAGATTTTTACTCTTCGAATAGAATACCGAAGGAGACCGGAAAGATAAAACCAAATATTTGTAACCAACTGGTACTTATCACAGCCATAAAAATAAGAAAATCTCAATACTTCAAAGTAAAAATTGCTACGTTTAATTATTGAAGGCAAAATAAAAGGCAAACGATTGATCGGAAGACGACAGAATTCTTGGCTGAAGGACATAAGCAGCGGTTTCTAAAATTCATTTAGCTCTATAGATCGCCAACCTTCGTGAGGAAACGGCGTCGTAAGAAGAAGATGGTAAAACCGTAGCCCAGTGTAAAAATGAGTTTCCATGGTTGATGCAGACCATAATACCCTATTTACCAGGTGTACAAGTATGAAATGCGGATTTCAGACAACAGATGGTGCACCAATGCAGTTTGTGCTATAAAGATTTGACACTGCACCATTTTGTTGTGTCATCAACAAGTGTCAGACGCGCACGAGTGATCAATTGGAAAAGTGTGTACATAGTGTTGTGTTGTTGTGTTCAATATGTCGAAATTTATACCGAACAAAGAGCATTCGTGTGCAGCATTAATTTTTTGTTTTCATTTGAAGAAAACTGCTATTGAATCATACCGATTACTTCGAGAAGCTTATGGTGAACATGCTCCATCGCAAGATTCGTGTGAACGATGGATTCGGCGTTTCAAAAGTGGTGACTTTGATGTTACAGACAAGGAACGTGGAAAACCGCCGAAAAAATACGAAGATGTGGAATTGCAAGTATTGTTGGACGAAGATGATTCGCAAACACAAAAAACTCGCAGATCAATTGGGCGTTAGTCAACAAGCTGTTTCCAATCGGCCACGAGAGATGAGAAAGATTCAGAAGACCGGTAGATGGGTACTACATGAGTTGAACGACAGGCAAATGGAAAACCGCAAAAACACGTGTGACATTTTGCTCGCTCGGTACAAAAAGAAGTCGTTTTTGCATCATACAGTTACAGGGGATGAAAAGTGGATTTATTTGGAGAATCCCAAGAGCAAAAAATCATGGGTAGACCAGGGCGCACCATCCACATCGACCGCAAGATCAAATCGCTTTGGCAGAAAGACGATGCTCTATGCTTGGTCGGACCAGAGGGGCGTGGTCTATTATGAGCTGTTAAGACCTGGGAAAACGGTTAATACTAAACGTTACCAACAACAGTTGACTGATTTGAACCGTTCGCTGCTTGAAAAAAGGCCAGAATACCGAAAGAGGCAACACAAAGTCATTTTTCTTCATGACAATGCTCCATCACATACGGCAAAACCAGTTCGCGACACGTTGGAACCACTCAGCTGGGAAGTTGTACCCCATGCAGCTTACTCACCAGACTTGGCTCCTTCCAATTAGCACTTGTTTGCATCGATGGGTCACGCACTTGCTGAGCAGCGCTTTGGTTCGTACGAATATGTGAAAAAATGGCTCGATGAATGGTTCGCAGCAAAAGGGGAAGATTTTTACTGGCGTGGTATTCACAAATTGCCCGAAAGATGGAAAAAATGTATAACAAGCGATGTAGCATACTTTGAATAAAGCACTTTTTATCATTCTTCCGAATTTAACATATTTTTTTAGAAAAAAAATCCGCATTTCATACTTGTACACCTGGTATCTTCCATAATATTGTAACATTAATTTTTTCTTAGATTTTAAGATCATATTACGGCGCTGTTTTTCTTTCTATAATTTATTTTTTATTACATTTTTATATTTGATTAGGCAGTGATTTTAATTTTTGAGCAGTGTAACTTAAAATAGTGATTTAAATTTTTGAACAGTGTAACTCAACCGTGTATAACGTGTTGCTGACCTAACTTATTTAGTTTGCATTGGTTTTGCGTCCCGGAAGTGAGCCATTTTAAAGACGTCACTTTGAAGAAGGGGAAAAAGATATATAAACCGCCATATGGAATTTTTAAGGGCTTTTTTCCTCGGCCAGGCCGTAGAGGCTTTTTCCTCAGCCATGTCGTAGTGGCCCTTTCCTCGGCCAGGCCGTACTGGTTTTATTCTTCCGTCATGTCGTAGTGGAGTAACGGCTTTTTTTTTATCACCAACTGGGTGTTGTTTATAGATCTCAAGTTTGATACCTTTTTCCAATCTTAAAATATTCTGCTCATCCTAAGGCATTTTGGGTCAAAAAGTGATTAGCTACAAAAATGGGGATAGGAGAGTGGCAGGTGAGGCAATATCTGGATGAGAATCTCACCAGGAGAGGCCAAGCTGTTTATGGAAAACCCACGAGGACAAGCCAGTCAGTAAGTCATAAGCACACCAGTTTAAATATCTCACTTCCTGTCTACAAAGTGCATTTCCAACAACTACGTAACACGTGCAATTCGCGAAGACGATTTTTCAAACTTTTATAGTGTGTTTTTTTTGAAGCCTTTTATTAAAAACTTAATAATTCTAATTTAAAGACTCTATGTAATAGAGTGCATTCTCTTAGTATAAAAGGTTATTTATTAAGTAGATGTAATTTTAAGAGTGTAAAAAAGGTAGGCATTTTCATCTTGTTAATAATATACCCTTCTTTATTTAAATGAGTAGTGTCTCACTAAACTGATGCTCTTTCTTTCAGGACGCAACGGTTGTACGTAAATTAATTTTATTTCAACAACTAAATAACTCTTTCGTATTTTTTCATTTTTTGAGCTGAACTTAGATTCTTTTTATTCTAAAATGAATGGTGCCCAAACAGTACAACTAAGCTTTGAATAATTATAGAGATTATTTTCAAAAGACGTACAAAAATTATCTCTTATCCATATTCTCTACCAGTAAAAAAAAACGAGCTAGCTTATATCTAATTTTTTTAGTTCTTTCAGTATTAATATCCAATCAATCCATTCTCAGAAAATAAGAAATACATAAGGGGCAAATAACAGCTACTATTTAATAAATAAAATATTAATTAAAAATAAAGAAAGTTGGGGCTATACAGAATAGCGCCGCAAAAGTGAGGCTACAAAATAGAGCCGCAACGGAGATGTTAGCAATTGCTAGAATCACACAGAATCTTCATCTGGAGGCCGTGGCATGTGAGGTGACATGTGATGCAGGGAAAATAATAGTATGCTGTATATATAGATCCCCTAATGGTGATATACCTACTTTCTTTCGAAAATTACAGGAACTTCTATCCATCTTATTCAATGAAAACAAACAGTTTTATATTTTCGGTGACTTTAATATAGATCTGAATGATCATAACTTATCAACAAGGGAATTTATAAGTATAATAGAGTCTTATGACCTTACCTTGTAATGTTCATTTTTTCCTAGATTTTAAGATCATGTTACGTTACTCTTTTTCCTAGATTTTAAGATCAAGTTACGTTACTGTTTTCCTCCCTATAATTTATATTTTTCTCCATTTTTATATTTATTGCAGTATTTACTAACTTTTAAGCAGTGTAGTTCACTCGAATTTAAGAGCCGTTTATATTACAATGTGCATTGCGGGTTTTCTACTGGATTTATTTAATTCGTTTCTAATGCGTCGATTGGCTATATATTTGTATACGGGAAGTAGCCATTTTGAAGACGTAATTATTACGGAAGGGAGAAAAATATTTAAGGGTCCGGACGACACGGATCAAGGCTTTTTCCAACATGTAGCCGTAGTGGGCTTTTTTCCAACATGAAGCCGTAGTAGGCTCTTCTCATCACGTAGCTGCAAGAGACTATTTCCATCGTATAGCCGCAGCAGGTCTTTTTTCTCTCTCCGAGATGAAGTAGGGCAGATATTTTGTGCAGCCAAAGTAAGGGCTTCTTTTTTTAGAAAGCCGCCTAGTAGGCTTTCAATATCAAATTGCCGTACTGATATTGGTGATGGAGTAGTGTGAAAACGGTTTTAGTGCTCAATTCAAGGCCTTTTTCCTTGAAATATCCTGTTTATTCCCAGACCTTTAGGGGCCAAGAAAAGTTTAGTAGCCCAAAGAGAACTGAAGTAACCAAGGGGGAGACATCTGTGTTATGAATATCCCACCAGCATAGGCCCAAAAGCTCGTAGGAAAACCGTAAGTCATCAGTATATTCATCCGTAGACCTATTTTCCCGCTGATAAGTGCATTTCACATCGTATTGAACTGATAACTCGTGAAGTGAACCTCACGAACCTTCAACATCGTGTGTAACAAAGTTTTCATTAAAAAATCCTGATTTAAGGACTATATTTAGCAATATCACCTATTAGGCTAAGGTTTTTTGTAATACAGGGTAATAACAGAACAGCAAAGTTAGAACTTTTAATTTAGTCATTAATAAACCTTTTTTCTTGTTTAAGGCTAGTGTTTCACTGTACCACCTATTTTACTTTTTAGGACAAAAGGGTTGTACCATATCAAAATTATCCTTAACAACTACATAACCCTTCAGTGTTCTTTCATTTTTTTCGCTGAAGTTAGATCCTTTTTATTTTAAAATGAATGGTGACCAAAATTTGTACAAACAAAAATTTTAAACAACTATAGAGACTATTTCCAAAAGACATAGAAAAATTATCTCCTACCCATATTATTCTACCAAGAAACCTAAGCTAGTGTATCTTTAATGTTTAGTTCTTTTAATATTAGTACCCACTCAATCCATTCTCAGGAAATTAAAAGAAAAAGTAAAGGGGCCAAAAAATTGCGCCTCAACGCGCGGGCCTATTTTAACACGCTACAACCTTTCTTATTAATGAAG
This sequence comes from Pachyrhynchus sulphureomaculatus, assembly GCA_019049505.1. Taxonomy (NCBI): domain Eukaryota; kingdom Metazoa; phylum Arthropoda; class Insecta; order Coleoptera; family Curculionidae; genus Pachyrhynchus; species Pachyrhynchus sulphureomaculatus. The sequence continues at coordinate 50,164,224 of CM032451.1, read as the reverse complement.
CCACTAGACTTTCAAAAAAAAATAGTAGTTGTATTGACAATTGCATTACTAATGATAAGAATAATGGTAAGGTTTCACTGGAGGATTTTTACTTATCTGATCATATAGGTATTGTAAACAAAATTGTAATTGAACACATGAGAACCACTATTAATAAGACAGAAATAATAAAGTCCCGTCCACTGTCTAAACTATCTATTGAAATGTGTGTACGAAAACTGATTTGTTGGGATTGCTCAGAACTTGACAATGCACCTAATATTAACACTTCTTGTAACTATTTAATGCAAGTAATATCAGAATGTCTTGATGAATATTTTCCTACAAAAACAAAAACTGTACACTGTCAAAATAAGCCAAAGTAATGGTTCAATTCTGAACTTAAAACAATAAGAGATAATATATAATTTCTAACTTATTTTGCAAAAAATAACAATATTAACTTGAAAGATCAAATAGTCAATGCTAGAAAATTATATAAACAAAGAAAAACTGAGTTAAAAAGAAAGTATATAAGAGAAAAAATACTTCAGACCTGTAACAAACAAAAAACAATGTGGGAAAGGATAAATGAATCTAAAACAAAAATTAAGCCATTTCATAACATAACACCTGATGATTTTAATGAATATTTTGTCAATGTGGTTTCACAATTTACTAAGGCATTGTCGGGGTCTGATGGAAGCATTCCGGATCCAGTGGCATTGACTGCCTGCTTTGTAAACAGTAGAGACTTTTTTTGTCACGTCTGTGGTGGAGGATGATGTAAATCAATTTATAAAAAAAAAACTAAGAACTAGCAGAGCCAAGATGTTTTTGGTTTAAGCAACACATTAATTAAAGAAATAGGAAAAGGGTTAGTAATACCAATGACAATACTTAACAACAAATGTTTTCTTTTGGGAAGATTTCTAGAAAAACTAAAAGTTTCCAGGGTATGTCCAATATATAAAAAAGATGACCCCAATGAAAAGAATAACTATAGGCCCATATCGCTGGTTCCAATTCTATCAAAACTAATAGAAATGGCTTTTGCATGTAGATTGATAAACTTTCTTGATAGTAAGCATCTTCTGAATCGAATGCAGTTTGGATACAGGAAAATTATTTCTACAACTAATGCTTTGATAGAGTTGGGGCCTTTGAGGCAGGCGAAATGGTAACCTCCTCTTTCTGCGATCTTTCAAAGGCCTTTGACTGTGTATGTCACAATACTCTACTGGCCAAATTTGGGTATTATGGAGAGGAAACACTTATGATTTCCTAAGATCATACTTAGAAAACAGGAGATACCTAGTGGACTGTGATGGTGCATGGTCATCAAGCCTACCAATACTAGCAGGGGTGCCACAAGGCTCAATATTGGGACCAATCCTGTTTGTGATATATGTCAATGATGTGCCTCACTACTTAGAGGACATTAACATTATACAATATGCAGATGACACCACCCTATACTCTGCTCATAAAAATAAGCAGACATCTGAAAATATAATAAATGTTAATTTAAATAAAGCAGAAAAATGGTTCCAAGCAAACTCACTAGCTCTCAACCTAGGTAAGACTGCCATACTAAACATGTCACTAGGTAAAAATTCAGAAGATAATCCTGTTAAGTTTTTGGGGCTTTATATTGATTCAGGGCTCTCCTTTAAATGCCATATTGCAAAACTCAGCTCAAGCCTATCAAAGGTAATTTATTTCATCCGAAAAATAAAACATTACTCAACAATGGAAACTATGAAACTTGCCTACATGGGCCTTTTCCATAGTCCATGCAATTTTATTATGGGGAAATACGGTTGATTGGCCAGTTATCTTTAAGCAGCAAAAGAAGGCTATTAGAGTCATCGTTAATGTGTCACACAGGCAATCTTGCCGAGAATACTTTGGGCAATTAAAGTTTATGACAGTGCCAGCATTGTATATTTACCAATGCCTGTCTTTTGTTAAAAATAACCTGGATTCTTAACAACACATGATGATATCCATGATTATGAAACAAGAAATAAAAATAAGATCATCATTCCTCGGCACAGGCTGACTGCATCTCATAAGAGTTTTATTGTTTCTGCTGTAAAATTTTACAACCACCTTCCAGATGGTTTCAAAAGTCTATCCACACGTAAATTTAAACATGAAATAAAAAAAACTATTAATATCAATATGCCCGTACAGTTACAGCGAGTACTTTGGGGAAATTTGAATATATATATTGTCTTTTATTACTGTCTGTTTGGTTATCGATTTTATTATATTTTAATTCACTTACATATATAATTATTTTATTTTCAACTGTATTTGATGATGTGTAGGTTAGGTTTTCTCAACATGATTTGTACAAGTTATTATGCAAATAAAGTATTATTATTATTATTATTATTATAAAATAGCGCCGCAACATGAATTAACCTTGACTCGTCTTCGATATATTTAAGAAATACGCCTGTCGTCTATATATTTCATCTACCAAAGAACATTTTATTTATTTATTTATAACTGAGTCCAACACAAAGTAGTCACTAGGGCCTTATAAAGCAATTAGTCTATACTTAACAACGCAGCTAAAAAACACATTTGTGTATGGCACTGGAGCTCGAAACGATACAGCATAAGGTCTTAAAATCATAATCAATCTGAGAGGTCACGAACGAATTATTTAAAAGACATAGCAAGATCACATTGATGTACTATTGGGTTATTAACTGAACATATTTTGAAGAATGCAGGCTTTCACGACCGCTTGAATTAATATGGGTTTCTCTCGGAAGTTGACGCCTTGTTCTTTAGGTATTAACTTCCTGACGTTTTGTTGATAGTGATCGAGTGGCAAGGGGAAGCCCACTAAGTCCAGTTGTAGTTATGAAAAAATTCGAGTAAAATGCACTTGAGCCAGCTAGCAAGCGGCCATTTCAGTGGTTTCGATATGTTGATGATATATTTGTTATATGGGGAACAAGATCTGGACGAGTTCTTGAGACCCCTGAATTCAATTAATAATAGAATTCAATTCAAGATGGAGAAGGAAAAAGACAAACAAATCGCTTTTCTAGACAGGCTAATGGAAAGAGAAGATAGAGGAAAATTGGGTCATAGAGTATATCGTAAACCAACACACACTGACAGATATTTAAATAAGGACTCGAATTATCATCCTAAACAAAAAGAGGAATAATAAAAACTTTGACGGACCTAGCAATCCGAATATGCCAACCAAAACACCCGCTAAATGAATTAGAACGTCTAAAAACGGCCTTACAGAACAACGGTTACTCTCGGTAAGAAATAGAAAGAGCCACTCGTCGGAACAAAACTACAAAAACTGACAACAAAGACAAACAATCCACTGGATGCCAAAGAGTTGTCTTGCCTTTTGTGAAAAATGTAACGGACCGCAATGGAAAATTGCTACGTCGGTTCGTTATTAACACCACATACAAGCCAACACGGACATTAAAACAAAGTTTAAGATCGGTCAAAGACTAGAGAGATCCACTTTCCGCTGCAGACGTATATCGAATTCCATGTAGCTGTGGTTCAGTCTATGTTGGTACAACGAAACGCATTAATACACGGCTAACTGAATACAAAAGGAGTTGCCGACTAGGACATACAGTCAAAGCTGCTGTAGCCGAGCACACGTTGAACCAGGAAGACCCCAAAATACTGTTCGACCAGGCTCAAGTTCTAGCCAACATATCGAGCTACTACCCGAGGTTATACAGAGAGGCTATTGAAATTCACAAATACAAACGGAATTTTAATAAGAAAGATGAAGAGCTTAATCTTAGCAAAACTTGGACGCCCGCATTACAACAAACAAAAACGTTAAGAAACAAGGAAATGTTGCTGGCGCCTGATTGGCTGAGAGTCCAAATGGCCACGCCCACTCCGGAATACACAAAACCAGTCAGCGCTACGTCGCCGAACACAGTTGACAGTGAACAGTCAAGAAAAAATCTTCGACCACTTCCACATCGCGTTTGAAAATGTTGAGCTCAGTGTCAACGAAACGTCAGGAGGTTAACATTCGACCCGCGCTTCGTTACCCACGTTAGCTTTATGCGGTGCGCTTTTGATGGTTGACTAAACGCGCGTCAAGTGCAAAAATAAAATTTTTGATGTAGTGGTGATATATTCTGGGTAGTGTTATTGTGCCAAAGATTCCACATTCCCAACATAATCGAACAATTAGCTTATAAGCCATGTTTAAAAAATATTTTTGAGAGTGATGCATGCCAGGATATATAATAAGCTTAAAAAAAGAATTTTAGACAGTCAGTATGGTTCTTGAAATGGATTAGGGACCAAAGAAGCACTGTTTGGTATCCATGTGTTGATCCAGAAATGTCGTGACGTCAACTAGAATGTGTTCTTTTTTTAGTTGATCATCGTCAATTTGTACTGGCATCAGACATCTGAAGTATGGTTGGAGCATCAACAATCAGATGAAATTAAAATCAAGCGGGAAATGCATCAGGGTTGTAATCTATCGCCCTTGTTGTTCAACCTCCATTTGAAAGTGATATTCAGTGAAGCACTCACTGGTACCACTGAAGGAATCAACATCAACGGTATTAACATAAAGAACATCAGCTACGCCGATTATACTTCAATTATCACTAATAACGGAAACGAGCTACAAAAACTTATGGATAAAATAACTGCCACTTGTAAACAGTTTGGTTTAAGACTGAATGCAAATAAAACAAAATATATGATTATAAGCAAAGAATCTATTATTGAAGATGGTGGTATTACAGCCAATGGCACAAAGGTGGAGGTAGTTAATAAATAATGGGACCCGACTGTGCAAGTCAAAATTCGAGTAAAGAAGGCTCGAGCCGCATACAAAAAAACTCTTAACTAGACACGACCTATCATTGAAACTACGGATGAAAATGGTCCGCTGCTATGTCTTTCCGGTTCTCTTATATGATATGGAATCGTGGACGCTCATTGAAGTATTGCTTAAACGTGAGGGGACATTCGGGATGTGGTATATCGACGGATGGTGAAAATCAGTTGGATAGACGGAAGTGGTAACAACAGCGTTCTCACTTGCATGGGCAAGGACTTGGAGGTAGTCACGACCATCAAACGACGAAATTAGAATTTTGGCCACATTATGAGACATTCAGAAAAACTTGAGGCAGTGTTATGGAAAATCTACGGCTCAACTCTTCCGAGAGGCTGTCAATAAAACGATCATCATTAACATGGTAGCCAACATGATAATCAGCGATCGTTGATCGGTCATGATACCCGAAGAAGAAAAAAGTGATCCTAACATTCGTAGTAGCTTTCAGCAGATAGAAATAGATCCTTGGTACCAGGACCTCCGAGTACAGCAGACTTGAGGTATTCCAAGAAAAAAGATTAAATAACACTAACATTACCGATTTTAAACAGAAATGTTATCGAATGGAAATCTCTGAGTTTCTGATGGCTGTCCAAATTCAACCGCTGTAATAATATTCCGTTGTATAACCCTCCTATGGATACGTCCCATCTTTTTTTAAAGAAAGATCTTTTTGCTCTAATGCTAATATATATTTACTATAGGCTGACGACCATATCAAGGAGCCATATTTTAATTTGCTTCTCATTAAGGATGTACACAAGATTTTAACTACAGCTGTATAGCCAAGCGACTTACAATATCTCAAGATAAATACCAACGTTTGCGTTGCTTCCGCTGTTGTTTTGTCTATGTAAGTACTAAAACTTAGCCTAGAGTAAGTATATTTTCTATTTTGTTTAACATAAATCAGTCAATACAATAATCATAAAGCAAAAGACACAGTTTTTTAGTAAACGACACCACTGAGCATTTACTAGCATTGAGCATCAGTTTATTGACCGCACACGAATTATGAACTCTGTCGAGAGCCTTTTGTAATTTTTTGCAGTCCTCAATTCTCTCTACCGATAAGAAGACCTTTGTGTCATCGGCAAATATTCCATAATTGACATCTATAACTTCAGAGATACTGTTTCTAAGTATTAAAAAAGTAGAGGCTCCAGGTTGGAGCCCAGGGTCATTCCAGATGGACAAACTGTACATCTCCAAAACAGAAATTGTTTATTCAACATATTCTCCTTTCAACTTTATTCAGTTAATGAATTCTTGGTCTTGGTTTACAAACAAAAAACAAAGTGACTACTTTTATTACTTCCCTACTTGAATAAAATTTGTATTCTTTCAAAGGACTTTTTTTATCTACTAGAATCTCAGTAGATTAAGCTTTTCAACAAATAGCGCGAAACGAAGATGTTCGACATTCCATAATGGATCCGACCAGACACTACTTTAAAAGTGCATGCTCCTTGTTTGACAACAAAATATACAGCTACGTAGAAGATACCGTCTTGAGTTAATTTCTGTCCCCAGCCAAAGCAAACCTTTAGATGACCTAAGTTAAACGAAAGGCATTGAACAAAGCTTTGGGTTGGGTAAACGCCACAAATACTTCGGTCAGCTAAACTTTTTTACATCTGAAAATTCAGTTTATATTAGAACTAGAAGAAACCAACGTTTCTTAGACGTGCTTGCTCCCAAGACACCAGAAGGACATTCAAAGGACATAATCTATAGAAAGCATACACAGAGGTATTTCCACGCCAATTTACTTTACCTCCCGTCATAACTACAAACAGTTTCATACACATTTATCCCAAAATCTTTCCAATTAACGACAACATGAACTTTAAACTAATTATACTCATATTGTATTCCATTATATTAAAAATAATTTGAAATGTCTTGTACAGGGTGAGTCAACGATAGAGTAAAGTTCATTATCTCATTTGTTTCGGGAATGACGAAAAAAATGTTATAGGGAATGTTAAAGTGCGCAGTTTAAAATTATTTTTGAGTGTACAGGGTACTTCAGAAAAGTGTAGCCGATATAACATATGTTTTTTTTAAATGAAACATCCTATTTTCTAATTTATTAGTAATGTTATATACCTAAACCTACTAGTTTTTTTAATATTTCGATTTTTTTTTGTAAAAAATACTAGTTTCCAGTTTTATAAAAAAATTGGCAGTAGCGCCATTGTTTCTGAAGGTGAAATACTCATAATTGGTACGAGCGTTCCATAGAGATGAAAAAAACATATATGTAAAGAAATTTGAGTTATATACTACAAGGTGTTCAAAATAAATTTATGCATTTCGACTATTTTAAATTGAAAAATCTCAAATTTTTTAAATGACATACCTATTTCCAATAGTTCTCGATTTATTTTGAATTTTTCAATTTTTACCCTCATGTTTACTACACTTACACTATTTGAAAACATAAAAAAATAGTTAATAATAATTTTAATATAGTTTAAATTATCTAATGATTAATTGTTATGACGTAATAAATGTGCAAAAATATGGCCGTCTACATGAATACTCATGTTTAGTCGTTTTACTACATACGATCTTTAACGTAGCCCCACAAAAAGAAGTCTAAAGGTGTTAAGTCACATGATCGAAGGGAGCCACATAATGAATCCATCCCTACCGACCCATTTTTGTGGGTAACGATCGTTTACAAATTCCCGAATTTCCCGGTGGTAATGAGCAGGAGCTCCGTCTTGTTGAATCCACATTTGTTCCCTTTCAAAGTTATCAACTTCTTCAAGAAGCTGGGGTAATTCGTTTTGCAAAAAATTTAGATATCTAGGTCCGTTAAGCGCATCGTGGAAAAAATATGGACTAATAATTCGAAAATTTAATATTCCACACCATACATTAAGCGACCAATGGTTTTGGTTTTGAACTTCCCGGACCCAAAATGGATTAACTGTTGAATAATAATGCATGTTATGGCTGTTTACTGCTCCATTACTGCGAAAAGTAGCTTCATCAGAAAACATTATTTTAGATAAAAAATTTGGATCGGCCTCTATTACTCCATTCACGGTGGTACAAAAGTTTACTCGTCGTTCAAAATCACGGTCTTGAAGTTGTTGGTGCAGTTCCACATGAAAGGGATGATACTTGTATGTATTTTCTCGTAGTGCGATTAGCCGTAGATTGGGATGTGTCAGATAAGTCAACTAGTTGACGGCTGCTTACTTAAGGATTATCTTCAACATGAAGTAAAATCTCCATTTCCTTTTCCTCATTGGTAGCATTTTGGTTTACTACTTTCTGTTTCGCTACCACTATCATCAAACCGTTCCGTTAAGCACTGAAAAGATTTTCTAGATGGTATACGTCTATTAGGGTACTCCGTAAAGCCAAAAAACAATTTTTTCCGCCTTGCCCAGTATATACCATAAACCAAATCAATTAATTCATTTTTAGGAAAATCCATAACTATTACCTTTATACGTCATTTACTACAACAAATTAAACTATTTTTACTTGCTTAATAGACATGTCAAAATTTGACAACGCCTACATTTTTGTTTTGTCTTGGCAACTATGATGTTATAGCGTAAGTGTATTAAAAACAAGGGTAAAAATTGAAAAATTCAAAACAAATCGAAAACTATTAGAAATAGGTATATGACATACTAAATAAAAGTTGGAGGGTTTTGTAAAATTTATCAGAAAAAATAATAATATACAGGGTGTGCCTTTTAAAAAATTTGAGATTTTTCAATTTAAAATACTCGAAATGCATAAATTTATTTTGGACACCCTGTAGCATCTAAGTCAAATTTCTTCACTTATATCTTTTTTTCATCTCTATAGAACGCTTGTATCAATTATGAGTGTTCCACCTCCAATTTTTTGCAATTTTTTTATAAAAAATGAAATATTAGAAAAGCTATTAGGTTCAGGTACATAACAATATTAATAAAAAAGTTATAAGCTTTTACGCAGAAATTAAAAATAAATTAGGAAATAGGATATTCCATTTAAAAAACACATGTTATATCGGCCATACTTTTCTGAAGTACCCTGTAAACCCAAAAATAATTTTATACTGTGCACTTTAATATTCCCTAAAACTATTGTATTTAACATTTTTTTCGTCATTCCCGAAACAAATGAGATAATAAACTTTACTCTATCGTTGACTCACCCTGTACAAGGAAGTTCTAAATTTTGAGTTTTTGCTTTCACAGGCCACATAAAAATATCTTGTGTTCGATAATATTGTTTCAATCTTTTTTTATAAAATGTCTCCCAATGGAACTTTTTCATATTTACCCGTAAACCTAAACGTTTGTCACTTTTACTACCTTTTTTATCATGCGAACCCAGTTTTCCCCATTAAACATTATTCTATCCATGTGCTTTTACTCAAAGAAGTATTTTATAAAACAGAATGTATTTTTTGCTCCATTTTCTGACGTATAAGATTGATGTAATTTGTCTTTTGTGGGACGACAAAACTCAAATGAAAAAAGAATGAGGTATCAAGTCGTTTTCGGGGTTGTAAAATTTATTATTCGGAGTTAGCGAAGTAAAAGAAAAGGTTTTTTAAACTGTCTAAAATAAAGCGTATGTGTTTACATTGAAACGATGGAATTTCACACATAGGTTACAATTTTTAAATCTTAACATTTAGGCTTTTTCTGATTTTTGTATTTTACGGGGTGGATTTTTGCAATTGAAACAGGAGGGTGGATCGTGAAGTGAGAGTGTGTGATGGCATTGTTTTTATCGTGGAAATGACAAAATTGATACTTTCGTTCAAATCGCAATTTGTCACTTTTGGAGAGGGTATATTATAGTTTTACAAGAGAGCCAAAAATTTGTTTGTTATTATTAAAATTATCTCGAAATCCTATCAGCTGATCCATTAAATTATTGAAATAGTCTGGTCGAGAAAGCAATAGTTTGTTTTGGTTTCGAAATTCATTTTACGAAGGTGTTGGAACTGAAGGGGATGAAAATAATTTTTTTGGCACGGAATGCTTTCTTCTTTCAGAAATGTTATTTAATTAATAACGGATACGACTGGTTTATGTATTATTATCAGCCTAAAATTTTGTTGGATATATATATGTGGAATCTATGGCACAATGCCATTAGTCCGTATATATCATCACTTTTTACCAAACACTTTTGCACTCGACGCGCATTTCGATAACCATGTTACCTTCATCAGGGGCGATAATTGACCTAATCATCGCTGTTGATGATGCTGACTTGGTTAGCAAAACTCGCGTCGAGTGCAAAGTAAAGTGTTTGGTGTAGTGAGTGAAATATATATATGAGTAATATATATATATATATATATATATATATATATATATATATATATGTATATATATATATATATATATATATATATATATATATATATATATATATATATATATATATATATTATGGGTTTAGCATACGTGCTGCAGGGAAATCCCTAAAGCGCTATAGGAGCGATACGTGTTCGGAAAAAGCGATTCACGTTAGTATTGAATCGCTGTAAATTCATCACAAATCACAGTCCTGGCCAAATTATTCCAAAGGGATAAGGTTCTCCATATAAAAAACTGTTTGAAAATAGGTTGTACGAGGAGATATAAGCTGAACCTCATACGAATGAGAAATATTAGTGCGACCTGTATTTCTAGCATGCACCGTTGTGGGAAGAATTAAGCGGGCTACGTCCAACGAACAACGTCCATGAAAATACTTGTAGAATAGACTCAAGTTGCCAAACGGTCTTCGATGTTCCAATGAATCAAGGTTGCTGGCTAGTTCCGGGTCTCCAATCGGGCAAGCAGCTCTCTTTTAAATAAAATCTAACAAATGCAGTGTATGTTTGGGAGCAAAGCTCCAAACATGGGAGCAGTATATCATAGTTGGTCGATGTTTTACTTCATTATTGGGTGAATTTTGTGCAATCGGTGTTACTACAAGGAGGTGCCAGTTTCAATATATGCAGTGATTTCCATAACACCATATATATATATATATATATATATATATATATATATATATATATATATATGTTTTTTTTTTCTTCAACTTTCATTCATATTTTTTATACTTGGTTAAAGGTCGGTTTTAAAAAAAATATGTAATACTGCCATATTGAAAAGTTTATTATGGACATTATGTTTCCACTAATTTAATGTATTTTTCAAATGTCATATTCCGCAAACTGAGTGTAACTGAGTATTACCGAAAATAAATCTATGTAACATAAGATCTCTAAACCTACGTTCAAGGTTCACATTTTGAAATAATATGTGACTGGTTTTGAATTATATAAAACTTCTCAATAAACACATTTTCCTATTTTTCAGGTTAATAATTTTTCTTGAAATAGTTTGTTTTATCCTTGGTATCATTAATTAGATTATCTCCATATAATTGTTGCAATGTGGTATAATTTAGCATTTTTTCACCCATGCTGTATATATATATTTTTTTCTTCGTCCTTCATCTCTTGTATATATTTTCTTTAAAATTCAAAGGTTTATAGTCAGTTTTCAATTACATCCGATTTCATTCCATGTAACTAACTCTCAATCTGCGCTCTGAAAATATGAAATTTGGAAAAGACTTTAAAGTAGTCGAAATGTAATGTACGTAATAAACTTGTCAATATGACAATATTGAAAATTGATAGAGGAAAAAGAATCAAGTAAAATATTTGTATATATATATATATAATATATATATATATATATATATATATATATATATATATATGTACAGTAGAACCCCGATTAACCGAGTCGCGATTATCCGAGCTCCAGATTAACCGAGCCAATCTAAAAACCGATTATCCGAGGTACGCGCGTCTATGCTGCGTATTAACCGAGCTTCTAAAATATGTATGTACATATTTCCATTTAAAATCGTCGGGGACCTTCGGGGAACCCCCTGGCCCGTGCGAGAGGTTCCCCTATTTATAATTTTGGACTCTTTCAGCATGTAAATTTGCGTGAATGCAGTGCATTATAGGGTTTACTACGGAGAAGTATGAGTATACTCACATAACTTATTTGGTTGGAGTTCTTGTAGTTAAGTGTAATTAATACGAACTGCTTTGTTTGAATTTTTGTTTGTCGTATTATAGTAGAGCAAAACAAGCGTAAAAGAATCGTCGTTCTTATTGAAGAAAAATTAAAAGCCATCAGAAGAATTGAAGCAGGAGAGACAATTAAAGTTGTTGCACGAGATTATGGAGTAGGTGAGGTAGCAGTTGGAGATTGGAAAAGAAACCGCACAAAAACAGAAGAGTGGTGTATAAATCAAGCCTCCTCGTCCTCAGGAAGAAAATCAATGGAAATTGGCGACTATGAAAAGGTTAACGAAGCTTTATTCATGTGGTTTAACCAACAGAGATCAAAAGGTGTGTGTTTTTACTAGGTCCAATTTTACAACAGAAAGCAATAATGATTAGTAGGCAATTCCCAGAGATAGATCAGTTTACCGCCAGTTCTGGATGGCTTGACTGCTGGAAAAAACGGTACGGTGTACGACAACTGACTTCATGTGGTGAAAAACTTTCTGCTGATGTGTCATCAATTGGGAAGTTTAAGCAGAACTTTAAAAAGCAAATCGAAGATTGTGGATACACATGTGATCAAATTTACAACTGTGACGAAACTGGTCTGAATTATAAAATGCTTCCATCAAAAACATGGACATCTCGACAGGAAAAATTAGCTCCTGGGCACAAACGAAGTAAGGAAAGATTAACTATAATGGTATGTTCCAATGCATCTGGCAAGCACAAAATCCTACTGGTAGTGATTGGCAAGTCTGCACGTCCAGGAGCTTTAAAAGATATCTCTCCCAAAGCCCTACCAGTCTATTACAAAAGTCAGGAGAGCGCATGGATGGACGCGACCTTATTTACTAACTGGTTTGAAGAAGAGTTCGTGCCATCTGTGACTAAATTTTTGAACAGAAACCGTTTTCCTATTAAAGCAATGTTTGACTTCATGTGGGCGAAATTGTTGTAAAATTTTTTCCTCCAAATGTAACCAGCATAATGCACAATGACAATTTTAAAATTTTCTGTCTCATTTACAAGTCTTATTAACACTGTTTTTTTTAGGAATAAGCTTACTCGACCGAAACCCAACATTTGAAATTAGAAAAAGAATCGGTCTAGCTTAGGCAGCGTATGGAGCTCTAAAGGATATATTTAAGAACGCTATTCCAATTAGTCTGAACAGAAAAACATTTAACCAATGCCTGCCTCTCTTCACCTATGGAACTGAGACGTGTGCACTTACTATAGAATCTGCATACAAATTGAGGATTGAGCAAAGAACATGGAGAGGTCCATTCTTATTGTGACTCTAAATGAATACGCAACGAAGGTCTGCGTAGACGCACTGGAGTCGCAGATGTCGTAAGTCGCATAGCTACTCTAAAATGAAAATGTGCTGGAACCATTGCCAGATTTAGAGGCAGGAGATGGACGCGCAAAATACTGGAGTAGATACCAGGGGTAGGTGAGCGTAGCAGAACGAGACCACCGACACGTTGGCTATATTATATTAGAAGGGCAGCTTGCAACTGGTTACAGATTGCGCGGGATAGAGAGAGATGGAATTCTATAGGTGAGGCCTATGTCCAGCAGTGGGCGCAGAGCGCTGATTGACGATGATGGTGATGATGGTTAATACTGTTATTGAATATTTAATAACCTGATCTTCGGTTAAAAAAAAAAATTTTTTAAAACAATCACATTTTCAAGTAAAAAACATCCAAAAGTTATGCTATAACTATCTCTGAGAAAGAAGATTAAACTTAAAACAAAATATTAATTTCTACCCTCTGCATTAAAATACGTTACCTGAATAAGCAAATTGTTGAATAATGTATTAACAAACACTAAATGCTACACTTTTCATTTTAAAAGTCAAGTGAGAAAGTGACCGCTCGTATTCTTAAAAAAATGTGTTTTGAGAACATTTTTTGCCGTCAATGTATTCTTTGGTATGCTAATAATCTTAGTAAGTTGTTCAATCGCCTGGCATTTTCGAGGCAATTTTTTTTTACGAATCTCGCGAGACAACTGACTCAAAGTCCTCAGAGTCTTTCACTGAATACCTTAATACTGAAGGAATCGAAGTAACTACTGGTCCATTAGGTCAAGCATTAGATAATGCTGTTCTCTTTATAAGGGACCAAACTTTTTCGATAGGGTTAGCGTCCGACGATTGTGAGAGCCATTCTAGTATCTTATCGTGGGCCTAAGCGAGCCGCTTCGCGACGTGATTCTCGCCCAGCAAAAGTTTGTTCAACGTGCTTCGGAATTTGACATCATGAGCACGAAGATGTTGTCGAATGGTCTCATGGGACACATTCAGACATGATTTTCTTAATTTTGCCGCTCCTTGACGCAGCGTCAATTTCGGGTCCCGTGATAACAAAGATACGATTCATTTTTCGCCTTTCGGAATTACTTTGCTTACCGAATCACGACATTTTTCATCTCTTTAAAACGATTTACCCATTTCTTCATAAACGACACCGACTTTTTAATATATTTGGCGGCCGCTGAATGTGTCATTTTTGATGGGAACAAAGAAAGACTGCCCTGAACCGACGCGCTCATTTTGGATTTTACGTGATTTCGACGAAAGTTCGAAATCGATTGGCACTTTTACTAAAATGCGTCATAGACAAAGATTCCCTCAACCGATTTTTTGTTCAATCGATAGAATAGCATCTACCAAAAACGAATTATGGCGGACTCGTTCTTACTTGACAGACTGTATATCAAACAAGCTGCTGTTATTAAAACCGAAATACTGTATTGTAAACTCATAAAATGAAATGAGGTATAGTTTTCGTTTTTTACTGCATCGTTATTTGAACACCATTAAAAGTTGAACAATGTTTTTAACGAAAATGTAGTTATTATTAGTGGAAATTTTAGCTTTAGGTAGAAAATTGTTGATTTACGTTTTTTTTTTTTTTTTTTATGGGTCTAGCACACGTGCTGCAGGGAAGTCCCTAAAGCGCTCCAGGAGCGGCACGAGTACGGAAAAAGCGATTCACGTTGTTCTTGAATCGCTGTAAATTGTACTCGGTGGGAAACACAGCGCTGGGCAAATTATTCCAAAGGGATGACGTTCTCCATATAAAAGATTGCTTGAAAAGCGTTGTACGCGGAGTAACAAGCTGAACTCATACGGATGCGAAGCACCAGCGCGACGTGTATTTCTAACATGCACCGCTTTGGGAGGAATTAAGCGGGCTACATCCTTCGAACACTTTCCATGAAAATACTTGTAGAACACACTCAAGTCGCCAACCGTTCTTCGATGTTCCAGCGAATCAAGGCCGCCGGTCAATTCCGGGTCCCCAATCAGACGGACCGCTCTTCTCTGAACAGAATCCAACAAATGCAGTGTATGTTTGGGAGCGGAGCCCCAAACGTGGGAGCAGTATTCCATAGTTGGTCGAATTTGGGCTTTGTAAAGAATTAACAGTTGTTGTGGGGTGTAAAGCTTTCTGGTTCTAAATATTCCCAACTTTTGAGAAGCTCTCCTTGCTATGCCTGCAACATGTTCATGCCAAGACATATTTGCTCCCAAACTAACCCCCAACAAATTGAGCGACGATGCTAAGGGAATGGAGTGCCCCGACATAACTATGTCGGGTTCAGCAACGTTAACTTTTTTAGAAAAAACTGCCGCTTGGGTTTTTGTAGCGTTAAATTCCACTTGGTTACTGTCACCCCAAGATAGAATTTCTTCCAGGTCTTTGTTAAGTTGAACGACCTCCAGCTGTCTGCGGATATTCGCCTGAGCAGCCGATGTCCGAGCGTTCAAGGTGAATGAAGAGACAAGCGTACTGTTATCTGCAAAGCTATAGATTGGATTCCCGGTCTTTTCCAGCAGATCGTTAATGTAAATGAGAAAGAGGGTAGGAGACAGTATGGAGCCCTGGGGCACACCGGCGTTGATAGTGAGGGTGTTAGAAAGAAACCCGTCGACTGCCACTCGTAAAGAACGCTCTCTGAGGAAACATGAGAGCCACAAACAGAACCTTTCAGACATACCGTAACTTAGCCAACAGTCCATCGTGCCAAACACGGTCGAATGCCTTGGATATGTCAAGAGCAACCGCTCGAGATTCTCCAAAGTGTTCCATTGCGTTGTTCCAAACATGTGTTACATAAGTCAGAAGATCTCCTGTTGATCTATGTTTACGAAAACCATATTGGTGATCGCTAATAATATTGAATCGTTCAAGATATTTTAGAAGATGCTCATTGATAACCTTTTCCATGACTTTCGATATTATTGAAAGCAGTGCAACTTCAGTAGTTATTTGGCAAGGTCTTCTTACCGTTTTTAGGTATCGGCTGAACCGTGGCACATTTCCAGCCGGACGGAAATATTCCCTTTCTGTAGGATAGATTAAAAAGTCTGCAGAAAACTGGTGTTAGTTCCCTTGCACAGTTTTTGAGAACTATGGCAGGTATTCCGTCAGCGCCAGAGGCCTTCTTGGTGTCTAACTTCATTAAAATACGCTTTATGATGCGCTGTCTGAAGACAACATCGGGCATGCTTGACTGCAATATGGGAATAGTAGGTGGTGTTTTTTCCTTGAAAATCGACAGTAGAATGTGAAGCAAAGAGTTCAGCCAACAAGTTCGGTCTCTCAACAGGTGTGGTTGCAATGGAATTATCTGGCCGTGTGAGTGGTGGTATGGTGGATTTGGTAAAATTTTGACTAACTGCCTTAGCGACTGCCCAAAAGGACCTGGAATTGTTGGGGCAAGCGAGAAGTTTGTTTCTAATTCGTTGATTGTGTGCCTCCTTGGTTTCGTCGATAATTCCCTTGCATCTGTTCCGGGCATGAACAAAGATGTTACGATTTACGGCGTTAGGATTTTCACGCCATTGTCGGTAGGCAATATGTTTAGAAGCAACAGCTTCTTTGCATTTTCAGTCGAACCAAGGCTTGCCGTTGGAGGAGCATTTCTTCGAAAAAGGGTTGTAAGCTTCCATACCAGCCAAAATAACATCGGAGACCTCCCTCCCTCAGATGGGTTATCGGATCGAAAACAAACGTCCATCCAAGGGAAAGTTCGAAAGTATTCCATGAGATCTTCCCATTTAGCAGATTTGTAGTGCCAAATCTTGCGCGGCCTAGGCGCCTCTCTGTCACTGATTTTGATTTTTGTTAGTGAACAATTTCTGTAAAACATTGAGCTTGGGTAGTTTGTTTTTAAATTTAAAATGGTAAAATTTCTTAATATAAGGTACAATAACAAACTGTTAATTTTAAGTATGGCAATGTTACAACAATCCACGTTTTTATCTAAATTTGAGTCAGTATGTATATATAGCCTATCAGAAGCATTGGCAAAAGGTAATGATAATTATCCTTCCTCTGATACTAATGTAGTCCCGATGATTAATAGTTGTTCAGCATATACGCTATGGTTGGTAGTAAATAGACATGCTAAAATTTTTGATTTTGACGTATTTTAGACTACCAAAATCTTACGATGTTTGTCTGTTATTGTATTGCAACAAGGAAAGCATGTAGTAGTGAAGATGGGTGATGAAGCACTAACGGGATCTTTTTACGGGGTCAGAAGTATTGATACTGATCGTTATTTTTTAAAGTTACCGTTAAATATCCGATAGTAGTATGACTACTCATTTTTACAGTTACTGCTATTTATTTATTAGCAGCATTAGTATCCTATTCGCTTATAATATCAAAGTGACTAAATATTATTTTACCCATGCGTTTTGCTCTTGAAATAAAAGTTCTGGCTGTTGTCTCTTCAACTAGGTTGGCTGACGAGCTCTGATTTGAAACCAAACATGCATGTCCTAGTTTGGTATTTCATAGACGACAAGCCTGGGTACTCAATACCCCTTACTTTTGACACAAGAGCGAATAGCTTGGTTTTCGTCCGCTAAAGCTGATATACATCTTTCTTTTTTTTTCAGGATAAATGTTACGTTCGCATGTACGCTAATAGTGGCACTAAATAGACACATTAAAAGCTTTTGACCCGGATCTTGACAATAATTTGCTTATAACCATCTTATCACGCTTTTTATTTTATATTTAAAAAAATTGAAAAAAAACTTTATCTTTGAGATTTAAAAATTATCTAAGAAACTACATTTCCAGTTCACCGTCTCAAAAACAATTACTTACTAAAAAAGATCATTAAGATTTCGTTAAACATATTGATTACCTTTTATTGCAGATGCAGAACGACTCAGTGCACAGTGTACATAGATTCAAGATGTAATTTTACATCAATAACGGCAACAATCGAGGATAAAAAAAAACCTCGACGCAAATGATGATCAGCTGGTATGGTTTCTTAAGTCTACGTAGGTGAAAGTTCAAGGTCTTAAGAACGACATGGAATAGAGAGGTTCGGATCTTCTCTTACGCTTTTTCTTACGGACGAGATGCTTTCCGCTGAACAGACGGTTCTACGATGCGCAGATATAGATTCAATTGCAACTGAAACTGTCGTTTCAAATTTTTAAACGAGATGATAAATAGACCGTTCTATCAGCCAGTTATGTTGACCATATATCTCTTGCCACGCATAAGACATCCGTTGGACTGAACACAACTTTTGATAGTGAGTTCGAATAGTTTTTAGGTATTGTTAAGTCATGTAACTCTCCACGATAAAAAACTGCGCGCTACTGAGCAGAACTGCCACAGTTTGACCTCGATATTTCCATCAGAGCTACCACTGCGAAACTTTTTTTGTCTCTATTGGCAACACCTTGAGATTTCGTACATGGTTGAATTTATTAGGCGAATTCAATTCCAACTTGGCCAATTTTATTTGAATATATTCGGTCAAATGGTAGAACATAAATGAATGGTTTATGCGTTATTCATTTTCACAGCTCCAAAAACAATTGCGGATTCGGCTCTGTATTATATTATTTGTGAGGCTTGATTTTCTCCATGCGAGGTACATTGAAAAGGTGGCACCTCTCCTGAAAAAAAGTTTTGTTTGAAAATACAATTATTTATAAAAATATAAACGAGGGTCGCCTTTTAGGATTTTACAATCGACCACTAGATTGCTCTATTGAGATGTGATATTATCATTGTTGTAAAATTTAGCATTCGTTATTGTTAAAACAGTGGCAGCTCAGAAACTGACTGAGTGGTTTATTTATAGTGAGCGTTTAAAAAAAACAGTTTTGAAAACAAATGAAAATTTCAAGTTAAGATTTTCGTTGGATGATTTTTACGATTTTAGTAAAAGCCTAACTCAACAACAATGCCTCGAATCGCTTCGTTCAACTTTTGGTAATGAATCACTATTAGAAAAGACTGTTTACAATTGGTTTGCAGAATTTTGTCATGGTCGTTCTTCCGTCAGCAACGAATTTCGTGAAGGTCTACCAAAAGCGGTTATTGTTTCAAAAAATCATCGATGCTGTGCCCAACATGATTGAAGAGGATCGGCATGTGACTTACCGTGAGATAGACTGCAGTACATTCGATTTTGCATGAACATTTAGCTGTAAAAAGATCTGTTCCCGATGGATTCCGCATAATTTGACCGAAACTCAAAAACAGGCTCGTGTCAATTGCTGTAAGAAAATATTCAAAAAATTCGACCGAGGACATGTAAAATCCGTATACAATATCGTAATAGGAGACGAAAACGTGGATGTATCCGTACGAGCTGGAAATTAAGCAACAATCACTGTTTGGATGTTCCAAGATGAAGCGATTCCAACAAAAGTGATTCCTTCGCGAAGCATCTCCAAGAAAATAATCTCTTGTTTCTTTGGTTATACTGGACATGTCGTAACTATTGCTTTAGATGATCGAAGAACAGTTAATGCCAAATGGTATACAACAATTTTTTTGCCAGAAGTTATCGATGAAATCAGGAAAAATAATCGATAACGTCACATCATTCTTCATCATAGCTTTCACACAGCATGTCAAAAAATTGATTATTTGACAGAGAATAACAACGAATTAACTTCTCATTGCCTAAATTCCCCTGATTTACTGCCTAACGACTTCTTTTTGTTCTCGAATGTCAAAAAAATGCGTGGACAGTTATTTTCATTACCTCAAGAGGCTGTTGAATCCTTCGAAAATTATGTTTTTGAGGTATCAACTTCAGAGTGGAAAAATGTGTCGAGAACTGGTTCGAACGCATACAAAAACGATTTATACCAAAAATGTTTTTTCATTTATTGTTTTTGTAAACTCTTAAAAGTAGCCCTCGTATAAGCACTTTACTAAACAGACTTTATAGAATTTGAATTAAAAAAAGGATGAAGTTTGTAACTAAATTGTCTAATTATAATATAAACTCGTTGACATTTGAATTCGCTCTCCGTGCAATTTAAGTAAATTTTCAATTTACTGCGAGATACACCTTCTGCCTAAAAAGAAGTGACCTTTTAATAAAAAATAATGCATAGATCAGTTATAGTTCTTCCAATAATATATTATAAGGGATGTACTCTTTCTCAGCTTCAACGTTTGATCGCTAAATGAGTTCGTTATATCGTCTTTTAGGTTACTGCTCCTCCAAAAAGCACTTTACAAAATTTTCAAAATCAGTTTCAGTTTGTCCTTATTTTCTTTCCAGACTTGGTACGAAATATTATCTAAAATTCTTTGGGTATGAAGATACTTCCGTGCGAGTACGAGGATGATTATTGGTGGAGGCTTCTAAGGGCGAAGTTTGGAGCTTCGGATTGTGAAACGGGGATCCGACTCCTACTTGGTAAGAGATCCAATCGTTAGGAGGTCGACTCCTATAACGACGTTTTGAAGTTACATAATGACATCTGGTCTGGTACGACCGTGTTCCATGTACGGTTGTTTTTTTAGAGAATTGGGACTTTGGACTGGCAGTTTGACAAAAATATGTTTATATTTAACAATCAGTGGTAGTACCTTGAGAGATACCTTTATGGTTTGAATATTAAGTCAGAAAAATACACAAGTTCCACTAATATTCTTTTCTTATTGTTGGTTAAAGACACCGTACCCGGAAGATATGAAGAAGTTATTTAGACAAATGACCACAGATATAGAGCTCATAGTGTTAAGTAAATTAGACTAGACTATTATGGAATGGATGAGCAATTGGCTAAATTATTTATGTTAATTGGAAACTTCACTTCTGGAACAGACGTAAATCTTTCAAAATATTTTAATTCCCTAAACGTATTTTTTTTCTTGTACATTGCATTTTTCCTGATTAAGATTCTCTGAAGAGGGAATTGCCAACATAAATAAAGCAGATAAACAGTGCCGCACGACCGGCTTTAATGTTTTTAGTATTTTCCTGAGATGAAGTGAAATATGGAGTGGTTAATTTTATTGTTTTTCCTATATCTTTCACAATGGAATAGGTGTTTGTATTTCTGGAGGATTGAAATTAAATTTTCCTTAAGTTAAGTGCTTGCTTACTTAGTTCGTGTTCCAGAATTGCTAATTATTTTATTATTGGGGAAATATACTGGGATTTTTAAACCCAAGATCTGTAGTATTTAGAAGATAACTAAAGTTCAAACCAACTTGAAATTTGGCTCATTGCGGGAACGCGACCGGTGGGAGGATTAACGTGAAATAGTAACTCCTGTCCTCGGAAGTCCAGTTATTTTAAAGTCGCAAAAATTTTGCATTCAATATCATTTACGCAGCCTAAATTAAGCTTTGACTCTTCAGTTGATTAAAAAATCGGGCAGGCTGACCCAGGAAATCAAGGAGCTTTTATTCTTTTTTATAAGCTTCGCACACGTGCTGCAGGGAAATCCAAAAGCTTTACAAGAGCCGACGCGTGTGAGGAAAAAGCCATTCACGTTGGTCTAGAATCGCTGTAAGTTGTACTCAAATCATGCCAAAAGAATGATGTTCTTTCTTTTAAAGACTGCTGGAACGGTGTTGTACAAGAAATAACAAGCTAATCCCCATATGGATGTGATGGATGAGCGCGACGTGTATTAATAGCATGGACCGCTCTTCCATGAAAAAACTTAGAAACGTAGAATAGACTCAAGTTTCCAACAGTCCTTCAATGTTCCAAGATATTAAGGTTTCTGATGAGTCCTGGGTCTCCAATCAGGCGAAAAGCTACTAAATCAATCAGCATCTTCTAAAATATCTTGAAGGATTCAACATTATTAGCGATCAATATGGCTTTCGTAAAAATAGATCAACAGAAGATCTTCTGACTTATGTAACACACGTTTGGAACAACGCAATTGAACACTTTGGAGAATCTCGAGCGGTTGCTCTTGACATATCCAAGGCATTCCACTGTGTTTGGCACGATGGGCTATTGGTCAAGCTATGCTCTTATGGTATGTCTGAAAAGTTCTGTTTGTGGCTCTCATGTTTCCTCAGAGAGCGTTCTTTACGAGTGGCAGTCGACGGATTTCTTTCTAATACCTTCACCGCCAATGCCGGTGTACCTCAAGGCTCCATACTGTCTTCTATTTCTCATTTACATTAACGATCTGCTGGAAAAGACCGAGAATCCAATCTACAGCTTTGCAGATGACAGTACGCTCATCTCTTCATTTACTTGGAACGCTCGGACATCGGCTACTCAGACGAATATCCGCAGACAGCAGGAAGTCATTCAACTTAACAAAGACCTAGAAGCAATTCTATCTTGAGGTGACAGTAACCAAGTGAAATTTAACGCTACAACAACCCAGGGGGCAGTTTTTTTTTTTTCTAAAAAAGTTAACGTTGCTGAACCCGACATAGTTATGTTGGGGCACTCCATTCCTCTAACATCGTCATTCAGTTTGTTGGGCGTTGGTTTGGGAGCAAATATGTCCTGGCATAAACATATTGCAGGCATAACAAGGAGACCTTCTCAAAAGTTGGGAATATTATTTCGAACCAGAAAGCTTTACACTCCACAACAACTGTTAATTCTTTAGAAAGCTCAAATCCGACCAACTGCTCCCATGTTTGGGGCTCCGCTCTCAAACCTACACTGCATTTGTTGGATTCCATTCAGAGAAGAGCTGTTCGTCTGATTGGAGACCCGGAACTGACCGGCGGCCTTAATTCGCGGGAATATCGAAGAACCGTTGGCTACTTGAGCCTAGTCTACAAGTATTTTCATGGAAAGTGTTCGAAGAATGTGGCCCGTTTAATTCCTCCCAGAGCGGTGCATGTTAGAAGTACACGTCGCGCTAATACTTCACATCCGTATGAGGTTTAGCTTGTTACTCCTCGTACAACGCTTTTCAAGCAGTCTTTCCCAAGGAGTACAATTTACAGCGATGCAAGAACAACGTGAATCGCTTTTTCCGCACACGTGTTGCTCCTGTAGCACTTTAGGGACTTCCCTGCAGCACGTGTGCTAGACCCATAAAAAAAATAGATATAGAAACACTGAATAGAATAAATGCAGTGTGTATTTTGGAGCAAAGCTTTAAACACGGGAGCTGTATATTTGCCTCCCAATTAACGCCCATCACATTAAGTGACGATGCTACGTTAACTTTTTTAGAAAAACACTGCCACCTGGGTTTTTTTAGCGTTAAATTCGGCTTGGTTACTGTCACCTTAAGATAGAATTTGCAAGGTGAGTTATGAAATCAGAATTTCCTTAGCACAGTCAAAAGGGTTGTCCGAGACAAAACAAACACCTAGCTAATGGAAAGTTTAAAAAATATCTCTTAATTTCTCTCCATTTAGCAGAATTGTATTACCAAATTTTGTACTTTCGTGTCATCAACTGGTAGAACACTAGAACCTGAAACGAGTTTATGGTTACAAGAAAGAAGGAGCGTGTTAGATGATAGAAATGTCGAAATTAAAATTTACCATCAGTTTAAGAGGCCATTTTGTATAATCAACTTCTGTATATAAATAAACAAAAATAAAATAACTTACTTTAGTTTGAGGCTTCAAATTAGGACTTAAAGTTAGTATGCACAACATCGCTTCGTTTCAGATAGAAAAATAACAGCCAGTCGGATGTAAGCCTCTCTAAGTTATCTCCAATGAGCTTTTTTGTTTACTTTCGCGATCGTGTCCTTTCAATCTGTTTATATCATCTACTCATCTTGTCTGTGGTCTACCCTTGTACCTTTTGTGTTCTCTAGGCCTCCATTCAACTATACGGCGTGTCTATCTGTTATCATTCATCCTTGCGACATGCCCCGCCTAGTTCCACCTTAATATTCATATTCGTTGTATTACATCTGTCACTTTTGATCTTCTTCGCATCTTGATATTAGGAATACGATCTTGGAGTCTAATATTTAGCATTTTACACTCCATTGCTCCTTGGGTTACCTGGAGTTTATTTATTATACTTTTATTTATGGCCCACGTTTCAGTGTCATATGTTAATACCGGCAGGACATATTGATTGAATACTCTGGCTTTTATTGTATTTGGTATGTCTAATTTAAATGTAAAGTGTAACTTTCCGAACGCAGGCCAAGCTAATGAGATTCTTCTATCCAAGCTTTTAAATTATCTTTTGATATTTCGATTTTTTGTCCTAAATATATGAATGTTTGTACCTGTCCTATTCTTTTACCTTCTATTAATAATCCCTGGTTGTTATCTTTAGTTTCGTTGTTCAATATTTGGTTTTCGTGAAGTTTATTTTTAGACATATTTCTCGAGACTTGTTATTTAATTCCATCAGCATTTCTTGTAATTCTTCTTTTGTGCTGGCGATCAGAGTGATGTCATCAGCCAACCTTAAGTGATTTAATCGTACACCGTCCATTAGTATTCATTTGTTTCCCACTTTAACGATATGAACATGTCTTCTAGAATCAACGTGAATAGCTTTGAGGATATCAAGTCGCCTCGTCTAATTCCTCTTTTAATTTTGATTCTAATTGGTTTTCGCTTCAAGCATTATTTTTGATGTGGAATTCTTATATATGTATTCAAAAAGAGTTGTGTATTTTTCATCGACTCTGCTGTTCCTCAAGGCATTAAGGACAGCCCATATCTCTACTGAATCAAATGCTTTTTCGTAATCAACCATTGCTACCCACAAGGTTACCTTATATTCATTTGCTTTTTCTACTAGTAATTTAAGTCTTTGAAAATGGTCCAAAGTGCTGTATCTCCATCTAAATCCCGCTTGTTCAAGTGGTTAATAGCTGAGCAATTTGTTCGTTATTCTATGTGTTATCATTATAGTTTTTTTTTTATGGGTCTAGGACACGTGCTGCAGGGAAGAAGTCCCTAAAGCGCTACAGGAACGACACGTGTACGGAAAAAAAGCGATTCACGTTGTTCTTGAATCGCTGTAAATTGTACTCGGTGGGAAACGCAGTCCTGGGCAAATTATTCCAAAGGGATGATGTTTCCATATAAAAGACTACTTGAAAAGCGTTGTACGAGGAGTAACAAGCTGAACCTCATACAGATGTGAAGTATTAGCGCGACGTGTACTTCTAACATGCACCGCTCTGGAAGGAATTAAGCGGGCCACATCCTTCGAACACTTTCCATGAAAATACTTGTAGAATAGCCTCAAGTCGCCAACCGTTCTTCGATGTTCCAGCGAATCAAGGCCGCCAGTCAGTTCCGGGTCTCCATCAGACGAACAGCTCTTCTCTGAATAGAATCCAACAAATGCAGTGCGTGTTTGGGAGCGGAGCCCCAAACATGAGAGCAGTATTCCATAGTTGGTCGAATTTGAGCTTTGTAAAGAATTAACAGTTGTTGTGGAGTGTAAAGCTTTCTGGTTCGAAATAATATTTCCACCTTTTGAGAAGCTCTCCTTGCTATGCCTGCAACATGTTCATGCCAGGACATATGTGCTCCCAAATTAACGTCCAACAAACTTGAGTGACGATGTTAGAGGAATGGAGTGCCCCGACATAACTATGTCGAGTTAAGCAACGTTAACTTTTTTAGAAAAAAAAACTGCCGCCTGGATTTTTGTAGCGTTAAATTTCCACTTGGTTAATGTCATCCTAAGATAAAATTTCTTCCAGGTCTTTGTTAAGTTGAATTACTTCCTGCTGTCTGCGGATATTCGTCTGAGTAGCCGATGTCCGAGCGTTCAAAGTGAATGAAGAGATAAGCGTACTGTCATCTGTAAAGCTGTAGATTGAATTCTCGGTCTTTTCCAGCAGATCGTTAATGTAAATGAGAAAAAGAGCAGGAGACAGTATAGAGCCTTGAGGTACACCGGCGTTGATAGTGAAGGTGTTAGAAAGAAATCCGTCGACTGCAACTCGTAAAGAAACATGAGAGCCACAAACAGAACTTTTCAGTCATACCATAAGAGCGTTGCTTAGCCAACAGCCCATCGTGCCAAAGCCGGTCGAATGCCTTGGATATGTCAAGAGCAACCTCTCGAGATTCTCCAAAGTGTTCAATTGCGTTGTTCCAAACGTGTGTTACATAAGTCAGAAGATCTCCTGTTGATCTATTTTTACGCCATACTGATGATCGCTAATAATGTTGGATCCTTCAAGATATTTTAGAAGATGCTGATTGATAGCCTTTTCCTTCTTGCCTTTTTTAAGTATCGGCTGAACTGCGGCACATTTCCAGCAGGAAGGAATTATTCCCTTTCTGTAGGATAGGTTAAAAAGTCTACAGAAAATTGGTGTTAGTTCCCTCGCATAGTTTTTGAGAACTATGGCAGGTTTTTGGTGTCTAGCTTCATTAAAATAGTGTGGATATAGTACCGACAACAGGCTGTAATTCTCCATTTTAAATTGTGTTCTCCTCTTTAAAAATATACACAATTAAGGCGTTTACCCAAGGTATTTTACTTTCTATTAGGCACCTGTTAAATAGAGCTTGAAGAGATTGTATTATCGATGCCCCTCCATACTTTATCATTTCTATAGTTATTTCATCGTCCCCTGGTTTTAGACGAGACTCACTTTTTTTTTTGTAATTTAAATAAAATACCCTGTATATTTTAAATATTTTTGGATACAACAAAACATTCTAGGCAACGCTCGCCTACCATTTCTTGTATCAAATAGCAATAGTCTCTGAGTTAATGGCCTCTGAATCTCTAAATTGTTTACTTTTACTTCGTTTTTTAGGTAACATTTTACGATAAACCTAAAAAAAAATCTAATTAATTTTAACAATTGCCATCCTTGCAAATTTAAATTGCTCAAGATTCAAAGCTTCAGTAATTTTAAGATTAAAATGGTTGAAATTAAGAAAGCCGACCATAGGCAGTTTTTTGTTATCCAACTAATTTTAAAGTAATCAACCGTCAAATAACTCTACGTTAAATATTAACTATCCTTTTTAGAATTTGTCCTAAATCTATAACCTATTTATTCCTGACATATTTTTGAAAAAAATACCTTATGGTTTCGTGAGAAGAAAAAACAGAACAATTCAATGGACAATTTTGTATTTTTATGAGGTTACATAATTTTTTAATATTGTGTTTCACGAAGTTATTTCTGACTTACATTTACATTTCTTACATAACTGGATACAAGGGTAGTACATTTTTTATTTAGGGGGGGGGAAGGGTTACTTCGGTCAAAAAATAGCACATTTTTATGAATTTTTATTGAACAAACAGTAAAGAATTGATTTTAATATGGTATTATCAGGTGACATTTCACGGATATTGTTGGCAATTTTTGTAAAAAAATATCAAAATGTGAGCCGGTGGCAGCAACTCTTAATGGGCGCCTCAGCAAACAGGTGTTTTGCGGTGGACATCGGAACTTATGACTGGATCATCTAAAACAAAAAAAAAAACAAGAAAATTCTGTTAGTTCATAAGTTTTTCTAGGTAGCCCTGTCGAGATTTTTTTTTTTTTTTTCGATTTTTGGATTTTTTGTGGTACTTACAAGTCAAAATACCGATTTTTGACGAAAAACTCAACAATCAAGCCGTTATAAAATATACTTAAAATTAAAAAAAAACTCGACAGCGTTACCTCGCTAATTATGTGTAGAAAGAGTGTGCAAAAATTCAAAAAATTCGGTACAGTAGATTTCGAGTGACAGTGTCCACCGACTTTGAAAAAGCAAGTTGTGGGAAAATCGATTTAAAGTTTTACACTGAGAAATTTAAAAAGTCATCATAAGTAAACAAGTCTTTTTTTTTACTTACATAGAGTCGTCAGTGCAAGGTCCATACATTACGGAGCTGTCATCGTGGGTGTCCGTAGACAGCACGTTGTTGCTCTTGTCTACGGCTAATCCGGCCTTGTTTGCTTTCAAGGGCAGTTTTGAGCTCAGCTCGCTTTATCCGATTTTTGTCGACTTCTTTCGCCCATCCATGAGAACTTGGCCCTGCAGTGATACCAATATCATGCATGATGGACAGCAGAGCAAAAGAACCTTCATTGAATGTACATGCTGCTATATGAGCAGCAATGTCAACGAGATGAAAGGTACCACTCAATATGTTTGGAGTAATTTTCCATATAAGTTAGTTCAAATTTTCATTATTGTTCTGTGTAAAACCTCCGAGACATCGCTCCAAAAGTATCTCATTACTCAAGTCCTCATATATAGGTCTTATTGCTTGTAAAACCTAGCTTGGAAGTGCGGTGTAACTATGTGTGTGACTTCAGGTGATTCGTTGCTGCAGCTCTCTGCCATTCACACCACGAGTCTTCGCCTTTGTGACAATTCTGATGCTGCGGATTCTTGTTTGTTGAGCTATAACGAAAATAAGTCGCCCAATGGCATTTTTCATTTTTTCTACAGAATCACAATTACGTCGAATGGCCAAACCGTAACATACAGTCAACTTGTGTATCATTTTTCCAGTAAGTTTACCTCTACCAGATAGACTTTTTCTGATTACTTTTTTTCCCGCCGCAGTTGTCGATTCTTGTGTAGTTTTATTCACTATGTTACGCAATCGGGTACCCATTCGCTTCTGAACACGACCTATACATTCTTTTTTGTTTATCAAATGATCATCACCATAAGGTTTAGATTTCAGTACTCCAGAGTATTATCTTTTGAACGCTCAAACATTAATTTTATTGCTTCAACCTCCATATTTAGAGATGGACCAGTATCATTAGCTTGATATTTTCCTTCTTTCACATGAGCAGTATACCACTCTTCGTACTCTGCAGAATTTAGTATTGATTCCCAAGTTTTACAGTCATGACAGTAGGCGCTTTTTACACAAATATCCAGAACTTTTCCGGTATAATAACCGATCAAGGAAGACACGCCAAATAAAGATGCGAATCCTCGTTTTTTTCCAGGTGCCGTCACCTGATACGGTCAACTCCGTTGTATCTTCTACATTATTTTCTTTACACGTGGCTTCTCTCTCTTCATCCACAGCAGATGAAAAAAATGCACGCGCGGTATTTTTTATGACTAAACACGTTTTTGGTAAATACGAACTGTAGGTTGTTTTTGATAAAAAATGAGCTGATAAATTCATCAGGCCGCAAAACTTTTCACATCCAGCTAATCCTAAGCCTAAGACTTGCATGGCAAAAGCGAATCGATAATTTCACAATTAACTTGGATGGTGAATCCAAGACTTTCACTTTTATACGACTTAAAAGGAATTTTGCCATCACACTTTACACACTTTACTAAACTCGCGATGTTTGAAAAAACTAGCATAAAATTAACTATTCTGTAATGTTTTTCTAGATCCTCTGGTATGTCCCGAGCAACTTTTGTTTTTATTTTTTTTGCCGAAGCACTGTTTGTTTCGACCTCGTCTGTTTTACGTTTCTGTGGAGGTACTACTTTTTTGATCTGTCCAATCTCGACCCACTGCTTTTACGATCTTCTCTGGTAACTTTCTTAGGCATTTTGATTATGATTAATATAAAATCACTGAGAGAACTAATAGAAATACACAGAGCACGTGTTTGGTAAAATACCTAACCTAAACTGAACTATACGTTATTCACTGAATTTATTGAAGCACGTTGGAAGCCGCATTGGAGGGACTCAAACTAAAAACACTCTATCTCTGTCAGTTTTTTTCGTATTGACTTGAAATTTTCACCCAATATTCTTGAAATGTGGTACTTTGATCTCACAAATTTGAAAAAATCGAAAAAAAAAAAAAAAAAAAATTTTAAAACCCTACCCCCCTTAAAGGATCTTTTTGAAGATTACCTTCTTCAAAATTGGTTAGATGATAAAATAATAGCCGGTCAAGTGCAAGTTGAACTTGCGCAATTAGTGTTCCCTCCGTTGATTGCTTTTAACATAAAAATTTTTGTTACGGATGTATAAAATGATCAGTGACTTCATAAAACACATCCCAAATGAGTTTTCAACAAAGTTTTTTTCCGATCTTCACCGAAAACTGATGAATTTGATTTTTTTTTTTTTATATACCAGATAAACTATTAAAGGTGATAAGTTTCGTTGAACCTACACCCTGTGGAGAGTATTTCAGGCTTTTTTCACAATTTTTTGATTAGTACTTTTCCAGATAAGGGGGGATAGCGATTTTTCGCAATTTCTTAAAAAAAATACAAATAAAAGTGTGCCCAAGTTTTACATCTATAATATATATAAAATGCAACATCTCTCTGTCTGTCTGTCTATCTGTTTGTTAGTGCGCTTATCACTCGAGAACTCCTTATACGATTTACGTCTATTTTTTTAAAAATATACATATCTTCTCTGGCCAGATTACAGGATATATTTTATTACGTTAGGTAACATAGGGAATAAGCAGTAACGATAATAGCGAATCAAATCGGAAAAAAGTTTGCCGCTAGCGCGTTTCCTTGCAATACACTGCCTTAACCATTAAATATTGAACAATATCATGTAGCAAAGAATATAATATATAAAATGCAACGTCTCTCTCTTTGTTTTTCTGTCTGTGCGTTAGTGCACTTATCACTTGAGAACCACTTATCCAATTTACATGTTTTTTTTTTAATTCATACAGTTATTCTTTGGCCAGGTTATCTATAATCTTCTATAATATATATAAAATGCAACGTCTCTCTGTCTGACTGTTTGTCTATCTGTTAGTGCGCTTATCACTCGAGAACCACTTATCCCATTTATATGTTTTTCTTTTAATTTATACATTTGTTCTTTGCTAAGTTGGGAATGTGGAATCTTTGGCACAATGACACTACTCAGTATATATCACCACTACACCAAACACTCATCATCGCTCCTGATGAAGCTAACATGGTTAGCGAAACGCGCGTCGAGTGCAAAAATAAAGTGTTTGGTGTAGTGGTGATATATACTGAGTAGATTTGTTCTTTGGTCAGGTTATCTAAAATCTTCTGTAATATATATAAAGTGCAACGTCTCTCTGTGTGTCTGTCTCTCTGTCCGTTAGTGCGCTTACCACTCGAGAACCACTTACTCCATTTACGTGCTTTTTTAAACATACATATGTTCCCTAGCCGGGTTATAGGATATATTTCATTACGTCCGGTAGTGAATCAAATCGGAAAAAAGTTTGCCGCTGCCGCGTATTCTTGCAATATACTGCCTAAGCCGTTAAATATGGAACAATATCATGTAGCAGAGAATATAATATATATAAAAATGCAACGTCTATCTGTCTGCCCGTCTGTATGTCCGTTAGTGCGTTTATCACCCAAGAACCACTTATCCGATTTACGTGTTTTTTTTTTTTTTTTTTTAATTCATACATATGTTCCTTCGTCAGGTTATCTATAATCTATAATATATATAAAATGCAATGTCTCTGTCTGTCTGTCTGTTTGCCTGCCTGTTTGTCCGTTAGTGCGCTTACCACTTGAGAACCACTTATCTGATTTACGTACTTTTTTTTTAAAACATACATATGTTCTCTGGTCAGGTTATAGGATATATTTTATTACGTGAGGTAATATAAGGAATAAACAGTGACGATAATAGTGAATCAGGTCGGAAAAAAGATTGCCTCGAGCGAGCTCTCCTGCAACATTACCTAAACCGTTAAATATGGAACAATATCATGTAGCAAAGAATATAATCTATATAAAATGCAACGTCTCTCTGCCTGTCTGCCTGTAATCTGTTCGTTAGTGCGTTTATCACTCGAGAACCACTTATCCGATTTATTGTTTTTTTTATATTTATAATAAAATAAGCAGTGGCGATAATAGTGAATCAAGTTGGAAAAAATCTTGCCGCTAGCGCACTCCCTCTATACGCTGCCTAAGTAGTAGAGGTAACGCGCTTCTGGGACTGCGGATGGCCATTTTGTCAAGAATCGGTGTCAAGAATTGACCACTAGCCGAAGAAGTGCTGAAAATCCCTGAAAAATTTGCAAGAATATCTGAAAAATTGGTGAAGGCGCCGAAGAGTTGTCGTCAATGACGACACAGTCCAGTGGTTGTTGAACAGTGCCCTTTTGTCATATTTTCTTGAAGAATAGCTGAAAATGTGTAATCTATTTACCTGTATACCTGTATACCTGTTGTCACCTAATTACCTGTATACCTGTGTCACCTTTTACCTGTAATTTACCTGTAATTTACCTGTAATAGTTGAAGAAGTTTTGACGTCACTCGTCCAGTGGATGTAGCTCAGTGCCTTTTTGTCACTTTTGTTGACCTTGAGGACTTAGAATAAATGTGTGTTAAATGTTGTGTATTAAATTAAATTAAATAAGTTAAAAAAAGTCATGTCTGTAGTAGGATTTGAACCTACATAAGTTGTTTTCAATACTGCAAAACCTGGGGACTTATCCTACTTAGCCAAATAGGATTCGTAATAGAGAATGCAATTGTTGGGATGACATAAAAAAGGATTGGTGAATAATATGTGAAAAGTCTGCAAGAATTGCTGAAAAATTGGTGAAGGCGAAGAAGTAGTGTCAATGACGTAAATTGTCCAGTGGCTGTTGAATCAGTGCCTCTTTGGCAATATAAGTTGTTGAAAATGTCTTCCGAATAGGTGTAAGATAGATGTAAATAGGTGTGTAATAGATGTCTTAAGAGCCTGCAAGAAGTGTCGTCAATGACGTAACAAGTCCAGTAGATGTGCAAACAGGGTATCTTAACTTCATTAAAACTTTAATAAACTTTCATTTGAGGAGAAGTTGCATTAGTTTAGATGCTTATTGGTGTGGTCTTATCAGAGTAGGCGTAACCTGATAAGAAAAGTGTTAATTTGATAGGTTGAATGTGTATGTGGTGTAAAAGGAAGATAAGAAACTTGTTGTTGGTTGGTTGACTATGTAAAATGGCTTCCATAAGGCATGTATTTGATTGGTTTGTAGTGTATAGGTGTGATAAGAAACTTGTATTTGGTTGGTTGAATAGATGAAATGTGTGTTGATAGCACTTGTTTGTTATTTTGACTAGTAAAAGCTGTGGTGTGAAAGAGGATGAGTAGGTAATATATTAGTTGGAAATGTGTGCAAAAAGGCTTTATTAGGTAGTATATTTGATGTAAAATTTGTTAAATGTTCCCCTATAAAGTTGTTTGGCGTCTAAAAGTCGGTAAAAAAGCTTGAAAAAGTAAACAAGTGGCACCGTAAGTCTGTAAAAATGTGTGAGATAAGGCAAAATGTAAACAAAAAGTATGAATAATGTGTGATTCATGGTACTTTTTGTAAGTAAAATTGAGTAAACAAGTGACTCGTTAGGTCAGCAAAGTAGATAAGAAAGGTCAAAAATAGTTGATAAGAGATGAGTGAATGTATGTGAGAATGTAAGAAATAGCAAAAAGTTGTATTAATAGGAAAATTCCATGCAAATAATTGAAAGAGCAAGAAATTTTAGTTGGTTGTAGTTAAAAGTAAAGGCAAAAGTTGTTGTTTGTCCTCAAGTTATGATATTGGGGCTCGTTGAAAAAATGGTGAACTCGTTGGAGATTTTGTTAGAAAGCAAAAATAAATCACCTATTTGTCAAGAATAGTAAAATAAGTATGAAATGAGCTTAAATTATTCTAGTTGGTCTTCGTTGAAAAATGGTGAACTCGTTGGAGATTTTGTTAGAAAGCAAAAATAAATCACCTATTTGTCAAGAATAGTAAAATAAGTATGAAATGAGCTTAAATTATTCTAGTCGTTGAAAAATGGTGAACTTTTAGATTTTGAGCAAAAGTAGCCTTTAAGTATGAAATGAGCTTAAATAATAGTAAAATTTTAAATGAGCCTAGCCTTTTACCGTATAAGAGTAAAAGTTGTTGTTTGTTTTTCACAAAGAGTTAGTTTTGTTGAGCTTAGTTTGGTCTCGTTGTATTGTAAATTTTAGTAAAATATATATGTAGAGAGAGATGAGACTAGCCTAGCCTAGCCTGTACTCGTATTATGAGAGGAGAATAAAACACAAGTATGAGCAGATATTTAAGACAATATATTAATAATTCTACAAAATGTTACAAATTTATATTGTTAATATAATTCATTCAAATCATCTGTTTCCTTGTCTTTCGTTGGCTTCTCTGGCATTTCCTTGTTGTTCTTTACTGGTAATATACCTTGATGGCATGTGTTTTGCACCATCCATTAATTTGAAAATCTTTTTAGAATCACATGCCAAACATCTTTCATTATACAGATCTGTTTCTCCTCTACATTTGGGACATTTTATTCGTACAACAACTGGCATTTTTAATGATAGTTTTATCTCAGACACCTGTTATTGAACTAAGTTTTGTTAGATAAATGTCAATCTTATATAGAAAAATATTCCTACTACTACTACTTATTACTGAACATTAGTTTTATCGATCCAACTATTGTGTTTATTATCAAAACCTAACCATTTTACAAGTACTTTATTTCCTTGTCGTTTTATTACTTTTTCAACTAAATAAATATCTGGATATTTAACTTTTTGCAGTTGGAGTTCATAAAATCCACCTTTAATGTCTTGATTTTGTTCATCTTGAAGTAAATACGTAACTGGGTTTGTATATTGTACCTTTTTAATTGTAAATATTTCCGTAGACCAATTTGGTTTGTAATGTTTATCAAAAACACCTCTAAGTTTTGAAATGCGTACATGATCTCCTATTTTATATTTCGTTTGAAGTGTAGTCATCTTTATGTTATTATAAACCGTGTCAAGTAGAAATTTTTCATGTTTTTTAGTTACCTCACTAGGTTTTAGACCTATAGTTCTATGTTTTTTATTATTATAAATATGGATGATTTTCGGTAGTAATTTAACCCACTTATAGGATCCTTGAATACTAAATTCTTTCCACATCATACTCTTAAGGGTTCTGTTAACACGTTCCACAATTGATGCCTTCTTTTCACTGTAAACGACATAATGTAAAATATTATATTTTTTCAAAAGGTTTTGTACTTCCTTTCCCGTAAATTCTCCACCAGAATCTGTACACAAATTGATTGGAATCTGTTGTTTAAAAACATTTTCAAGAGCATGTGCTACTTCATTAGATGTTTTTGTTTTTAATGGATAGGCCCATACATATTTGGAAAAACAATTAATTACAACTAATATGTATTTAAATCCTTTATTTTCTTTTTCAAATTCTCGCATTTCTACCAAATCGGCTTGCATTAGATCTAAAAGTGATTTTAAAATGACTCTTCTACGTTTAAAATTTTTCCTTGCAGGTCTATGAATTTCTTCAACAATTTGTTTCTTTACTTTAGTTGTATAGTTGGACATTATTCGATAATATTAGCTTCACGTAATTCTTCAATAATAGAGTTGATCTCGTTTGTGTGACTTGTATTGCCAGCTGTTTCAGAGGCAACTAATAATTTTAATCGTTCAACCAACTCATTTGGATCATCCCAGTATACATAATCGATTGGATTATTTGTAACTTTCATAAACATACCATGTCCTACTCTTTCAGAGTAGTCTGATTCTTCTTCGTCTTCCGAATCTGTTTCTATTTTATTTAAATTTGGTTTAATAATTTTCTTAAATTTGCTATGTTGTATAGTTTTAATATCTCTTATTGCACTTGAATCAGATAGAATTTCAGCATAATGTTTAGCATCATTTTTAGTATATTTATTTGGTGGATTTCTATTAAAAAGTAGTCCATATAAACCATTGGTACCTCTATATTTTTTTAGATCCAATTATGAGATCGGGTCCATCGAAATTAATAGTTTGATTACCTATTGAAAATCGTTCAATGTCTTTATCAAATTTTACTCTAAATTTTCCCTCAGAATCACCTTTACCTTTCGGATTCTTAAGATACATTTTAATATATTTTGCAGGTAAAGGATTATATTGTTCATAATAATCTGATAAGGATTTCTCTTCTATGGTTTTATTTAATTGATCTTCGTAATTTTTTTGTCTTTTGGCTTCCTCATCGAAATGTTCCTTTTGAATATCTTTAACGAGATGTTTTCTTAAACTGTATGGCTTAGATGTTGTAGTAAAATGCAATTTTCTCTTGATAGGTACTGCTGCTGACATAGGTGGTTTAATTGTCATCATTCCTCTAGGTGTATCGGTGTAAGTTGTGGGGATGGGTTCAGATGCTATCGAATCTTTATCAGTTTCTTCCAGTTCATCATCATCATATTCATCTTCTTCATACTCATCATCTTCATAATCAGATTCTTCAGATTTTATATTTACCTCAGGAGGTGCTTCAAGAGTTTTTGTTGCTGGTATTTCATATTTTTTTGGATCCAATTTATTTTCAATATTTTGTAAATGTTTCGTTATTGGTTGAAATAAAGTTTCATGTGCAATTTGATCATGTTTTAAAAGATTTAATTTATTTTTGATATCTCTTCGTTTGTGTGTTAATTTTTGTTTAACACTCTTTTTACTTGAGCTTGTATTCTTCCTGTTAGCCATCTTGTTTGAAAGACGTTTAAGTGAATATTAATTGTATATAAACATTAATTTAAATATATATAACTGTCCAAACCATAACGATATCTTCCTTCATCAATTTTGTTATCCTTAAAAATTGATAAGAATCCAAATGTGTTCTTCCAACAAAAAGAACAGATCTCTTTAAAACGTTCAAATGACATATCGTACCAACATGATCGGAATAGACATGTCGTAAATTTAAATCATCCTGTTTGAATAAAATAAGTACATTGGCATTGTCTCGTATTAAATGTTTCGGAATTTTTGCATAGGTTTGACACAAATAAAAACAGTCAATGTTGTTGTGACGACCCATACTAAAATACTCTCGTATTACATCTTGTTTGTCACAGGCTACATCATCGAATATAAATACAGAATTACGTTTTGCCTCTGACGGTGTTATTATTTGTTCACTGTTATCGAATGCGAAATATCCTATTCCCTTGACAGGTTTTAATAATTGTTCCAAATAAATATATTTAGGTTGATATAACGATTTTGAATACAGGTAAACATTCTCAAATTTTAAACCATTCGGATGTTCAAGAAGACTTAACATAGTTGAAGTTTTTCCACAATTACTAGGACCTGAAATAATACATCGCATCGTAGAGGGTAATAAGATACTATGTTTAACATTGTTCTTAAATTCTTGTAAATCGTGATTTTCAACTTTTAGTTTAGTTTTTTGTTGAACAATTCTCTTCATCTTACACAACACATTCAAAGTTAGAATAGAAATAAGTATAAAATAGGATGTTTGTTAAATTTATAGTTAGTATATAGTTTGTTTTCGAAAAATGAAATACTATTCTAGTGACAGTACATTTCAAGGGAGTGGACTTTTAAATACTGTTATAAATAAACTTCCATTTGAAGTACATTTACCGGGTTATCAATTTTGTGGACCCGGTACAAAACTACAAGAACGTCTAGCTCGTGGTGATAAAGGTATTAATCCTCTCGATGAAGCTTGTAGAGAACATGATATAGCCTATTCAAATTATACTGCCTTACCTGATCGTCATCAGGCTGATAAAATTTTACTTAAAAATGCTTTAACTCGAATTAATGCACAGGATGCATCTTGGAAGGAAAAAATTGCAGCTATAGGTGTATCTGCTGCCATGGACAGTAAACTTAAGTTAGGTATGGGTTATAGTAGAAAAGGAAGGGATAGTAAACAAGATAAAATAAATGAGAATGATAAAACTAATCAGTATATTATGAATGAAACGAAGAAGAACATTAAACAAACCACAGGTATTATTAAGCAAAGTGTAAAATCAACACAAAATTATCTAACAAAAATGGAAACGTTGTTAGAAAAGATCAATAACTTACCAAACCCGATCCCACAAAAGGTTAAAGCTGAGAAGAAAATAAAAGCTCCTAAAAATAAATCAGCTACTACTAAAACGAAAACGAAAACTATTAAGAATACTACTAAGAAGAAGAAAACTATTAAGAATAAGAAACCTCAAATAGATAGTAGTGAAGATGAGGATGAATACGAGGATGAAAAAGAAAAACGAATTTATAATTATCACGAAAGAAAAATTAAGGAAAGGATAGCAGCAAATAAATTATCAAATACCACAGAAGTACCACGTAGTAACAGAAAGAGGAAACTTGATAATAATATTCAAGAAACAGATGTAAAATTGTTAGAAAAGAGACTTAAGCGAGATATTAAACAACGACGACAACAAAAACAACAAAAGCAGAGTCGAAAACGTAAATTAAATATTTCAGAAGAACCACCTACTACTAATACTCCTACATTTGACATGGATATGGATACTAGTACTAGTCAAAAACGAAAACGTGATAGTATTAGCAGTGAAGAAGAATTTGATGAGGATTATAGTAAAAAATTTAAATTATAAATACAGTTATATAGGAAAGTCTTATTAAATATAGTTTAGTTCATTACAAACCTTTCAACCAAAGGGAACACTTATTATTATGGCAGTCAGTAATAGTCGTAATCGTAGGAAAAGAAAAGAGATTAAATCTAAGAAGAGACAAAGGGGAGGAAAACGTAAAAAACAAATAAGAAGGAAAAATAAGAAAAGATTAAGTTTTCAATCTGTGGCAAAGAAAATAAAGAGGAATATTTTAAAAGTAAAGCCTACAAGTATAAACAGTGCGCTTAATATTGCAATTAAAACGGTTAAAAATGAAAAAGGAAAAATCAACACACCTCGGGTTATTAAAATTCCTAAAACTGGAGGAATTTTACCCTTAATACCTATATTTGCAGGTCTTAGTGCCTTAGGGGCTTTGAGTGGAGGAGCAGCAGGAATAGCAAAGGCCGTTAATGATGCTCGATCAGCTAAACAACAATTACATGAAAGTCAACGTCATAATAAAACAATGGAGTCAATTGCTATGGGGAAAGGTCTCTATTTAAGACCCTATAAAACTGGAATGGGACTGTTTTTTCATCATCGTCTTCCTCCTCACCGAAAGTACCAATAACATTACCCAATCGGGCTTTAACGAATATCGAAATGGAAATGTATGCTAAAAAGTTGAAAATTCCCCATTTTCGAGGAGTCTTTATGAAGGATAGGTTACCTAGAAAAATTTATGAATATGAATCAGGAGTTATTAATTTGGATAACGATTCTGGTTCTGGTACTCATTGGACTGCTTACAAAAAATATGGATCAATCATTTATTATTTTGATAGTTTTGGAAATTTGTTACCACCAATCGAAACACAACTGTATTTTCAATCCAAGGAACCAAGTACTATATATTATAATCATGCTTCTTATCAGTCTTATAATTCTATTATTTGTGGTCATTTATGTTTAAACTTTCTGTATAATCCTGTATGTTTAAAATAAAAGCAATTTACAAGTAGATATTGTGTTAGTTATTTATATTATTTTGAACTGATTAGAACTAATATTCAACAAAAAATGTCCTACACATTTACATTGTCAGGAAATGAATCTATATTGACAACAAATATTTATCCTCCTATTGTATTAAACGAAAACGAAGAGTTTGTTTTGGGGTTGATTAATTTTGCCAGTTATTATTCAATTCCAAATGTTGACAAAACCAATAATACCTTTCACTATGGAAAAGACAACAATAAGATTGTTTTACCAGAAGGATCGTACGAACTTAGAGATATATACAAATATTTACTCGAACAAATAAGCCTACAGTCCAAGGAAGAAGATAGACCGAAATTATTTCTTAGTGCAAACTTGAATACTCTCAAGTGTGAAATTAAATGTACAGTAAAAATTGATTTTACTCAAGAAAATTCTATAGGAAAACTATTGGGATTTGGTAAAATTGTCCTAAAACCGAATACACAGTACATATCTGAAAATCCTGTAGATATTTTCAAGGTGAATTCCATCTGTATTGAATGTAATTTAGTAAACAATTCATATAATAATGAAGCGCATGTGCATATAATTCACATGTTTTATCCTAATGTAGAACCTGGATATAAAATATTGGAGAACCCATCAAATGTCATATATTTACCAATCAATACACGTTATATAGATGAAATTCAGCTTAAAATCACCGATCAACATGGTAATTTAGTTAATTTTAGAAAAGAGTTGGTCACAGCACGTTTACACTTAAAAAGAGTTTAAATATGGTATTTATATACAACCATAATTCATTTGACATACCATTCTGGGACTATAATCATTATAATCAACAAACTGAATATAAAACCTGTAGGAAGGATAAACGTCTCAGTTTACAACGACCATTGAAAGAATTAACTCCTGAGAATAAAGCTGTTTTACATTCTTTGGGATTTAAATTGAAAAATTAATAAACAACATTGCAAACAAAATAAGACTATTTTGGTGTAGATTTAAGTTACAAATTAGTACAAGTATTGAGAGAATTTTCCTAATAATTAGGTGTAAGTGTAAATACAAGGACAAAGAAGAAGAAGAAGAAAATGAGTTATAACATACTAAAAGTTGGAGAAAGTGTGTTACATGACGATGCAATTGTTAGTTATCAATATCATACTCATCAACCTTATTCGTCGTCAACTCTAAGTAACAACGATGAAATTAGAATACCTATTCAAACACAGGATCTTTATACGTTGCCCAGTCAAAGTTTTTTGTATATTGAAGGAAAATTGTTGAAAACTGACAATACTTATAGTGAAAATATACATTTTATCAACAATGGTATAATGTATCTATTTGAAGAAATTCGTTATGAACTAGGAGGAGTAGTAATTGATCGTGTTAGAAATCCTGGAATAACTACAACCTTAAAAGGTCTCGTATCATTTACTCCAACCGATAGTAATAGATTACAAAATGCAGGATGGTGTGAAAAAGAGATTCCTATTCTAGTAGATGGAAGTGGAAATTTCAGTGTTTGCATTCCACTAAAAATTATGATGGGTTTTGCTGAAGATTTTCATAAAATTGTAATGAATCTACGTCAA
Organism: Pachyrhynchus sulphureomaculatus; assembly: GCA_019049505.1. NCBI lineage: Eukaryota > Metazoa > Arthropoda > Insecta > Coleoptera > Curculionidae > Pachyrhynchus > Pachyrhynchus sulphureomaculatus. Next base: position 50,123,137 of record CM032451.1, on the reverse strand, counting down.
GAATTGATATTAATCAGAAGCAGTACAGATTTAAATGGTATTCAACAAATTACAGATAAAAAGGAAAATTATAAAGTGACTTTGAACAAGGTGCTTTGGAAGATGCCACACATTTCAGTGAGCGATCATCAAAAGTTACGATTACTCAAACAATTTGAGAGCAACAAGGATTTAAATATGGCTTTTCGTAGTTGGGAATTACATGAATATCCACAGTTGCAACAAGCTAAAAATCATACTTGGGCTGTAAAATCTTCCAATCAATTGGAAAAACCACGTTTTATCATCATTGGTTTTCAAACAGCTATGAAAAACAAACTTGACAAAGATATGAGTACTTTCAATCACCTCAATTTGACTAATTTAAAAGTCTACTTAAATTCGGAGGTGTTTCCCTACGACAATTTAAACTTAGATTTTGACTCTAACAAATATTCAATTCTCTATGAAATGTATGCACAATTTCAAAAATCCTACTATTATACAACAATCAACGATCCATGTGTCTATCCTCTAAGATTTAAATCACATACACCTCTAGTGGTAATTGACTGTTCTCGACAGAGCGAAGATATATTGAAAGGAGGAGCTGTCGATATACGCATTGAATTTGAAACCAGTAAAAACGTATCCAAAGATACAACTGCCTATTGTTTAATCCTACACGATCGATTAGTTAGATATAACCCTCTAACCAGTACTGTTAAGGTTTTTTAAGAGAATATATTACAAGTCAATAAAACAACAAACTCTCTTATGTACTAAAATTTATTTTATTATTAAGAAAATGTTTTATACATATACATATATAAGTAAATAAATAAATATTATAAGAAAATTTGTATATATTTCCCATAGCATTCTTCTTATTATAATAATAGTCAAATCTGGATATTTTAATCCCTATCTGAAACGTAAAACATTATTAAAATATGTATGAAAAATCCTATTTGATATTATTACCAATAGCAGTATCGAGTACATTTTCCTTATCAGAATCCTCTTCACTATCCGTATAAACTTCTTCAACGGTTAATTTAGTCTTTTTCCTTCGAGGTGGAGATGAGGAGGTTCCTTCCTCTAAAGCAGGAGAAGAAGTCTTCATTGTTATCGATTGAGGTGCATCAGACTCTTCCTCATCGAGAAGATTAAATTTATACATCTTTGCAACTTTCTCCAATATCTTAAAATCTTCTTCATTGTCAATTTTAGTACGCATATAACGCACAGGTAAATTTCCCAGCTTTTGTCTCAACTTGTTACCCTTAGGACAATAGGAAAGATAAACGTACACTTTATCCCCTCTGGTTTTAATGGATCTCACTCCGTATCTACAAATAACATGCACAATAAATAATATTTCTTATTAAAATCTGAGTTTTAGTAAAAAATAAAACAATATTAGAAATTAAAAGAAATAAACTTACTGAAAGAGTTCCTTAACAACCACATTCAAATAACGAAGAGGAAAATTAATGGTATCCTCGGAGAAAAGAACAAGAGTACATGGAGTATTAGCCATAATGTAAAATTATTCACTGTACTGTTATAGCAATAATAATAATAATACAAAAAACAAATTGTAATCGCGCTTATATACTAGTTCCAAACTGTTTCGTCAGAAATCTCTAGTCACGTTGCAGACAACAAATGAAATAAAATATAAGATTGCATCATGCAAAATTTCCATTTGTTATTAAAAACATGTTTTTCGATATTTATCTCGTATCATTATATTTTTATAGACTAATTGACTTGTTTTTGTTTTTACATAAATCAAAACTAATTAAGTAAAAATATATTCTTGAAATAAAATATAAGATTGCATCATGCAAAATTTTCAATTTATTTGTTATTAAAAACATGTTTTTGTTTTTGCATAAATCAAAACTAATTAAGTAAGATAAATTTATAAATTTTAAAATATAAGAACGATTTATTTAATATAGTCATCAGTTCAAAACGTTTAACTTGAAGTAGTATATCGGTTATTATAATTAATTAAGAAACATGTCTTCTGCCAATAACAGTAGTTCCAAAGTTTTAGATTCCTATTCCACGGAAATCGTACGGTCGACCGAATTGGTAAGTAGATTACTTAAAACAAAGGAAGAATATAAAAGACATATAAATATCTTAAAGAAAAATATTGCTATTTTAACAAAGGGTTTAAAAAACAAAGTTTGTGTGAATAGTTTAAGTAAAGTGGAATCAAACTTATGCATTTTGAAAAATTATTTAGAAAAATTTAAAATTCATCTTAAAACTAATAAATCTTTAACAAATAGGAAATTGATTTGGCAAAATGTCGATTCCTGTTTTCAGGGACGCATAAAAACCGGAGTTATAACAAATTTGAAGTATAAAGAACCTAAGGAATTTTTACAAAAAGCTTTTCGTGTATTTTCTCTGCGAATTAGAAAGGAACTCAAACAATTGACTATGCTTAAAGTAAATGTTAACTTTTGTGGTCTATTTATAAAAACTCAAACTGCTGACACATCCATTAAACATTTTTCAACTAAAAACCAAATAATTGATCTGAATACCAATTTGACTGAGTGGTATAAAATGAATGTAGTTGATAAAATTTTAGGTAATTTAGAGGATTTTCAGGAAAAAGACAGCGGTTGGGCTTTATGTGAAATATGGCACTTGAAAGTAAATTTAAACAAATATAATCCCATAGGTGGAGGGTTTTCCACATATGTAACAATACCTAAATTCATTCAAAAAACTAAAAGTGTTGTGAATATTAAAAATAATGATCCTTATTGCTTTCTATGGTCCGTTGTATGTGCTTTAAATCCAGCACCCACTAATAAAAAAAAACCCTTTTCGTACTTCATCTTATCCACATTTTAGTCAAGTATTAGAATACGAAGGAATTACATTTCCTATAGTATTAAAAGATATTCCTCGATTTGAAGCACTTAATAAATTGGCTATAAATATTTTCTGTGTAAAAAACCAAGAAATTTTACCCTTAATGTTGACTAATACAAATTTTTCAACTAAAATCAATTTACTTATTTTAACTCTTGATAATGAAGATTCCTTTGAAATTGATTATTCCAACCCTAATAATAAATTCCATTTTGCATATATTAAGAATTTAAGTCGTTTAGTAAACAAACAAGTCGGAAATATTCATCACAAAAAATGGTTTTGTGAGAGATGTTTTAATCACTTTATAAGCGAATCAAACCTGACTAAACATTTAACTGATTGTAAGATACTAAATAAATCTAAAATTACCTTACCCAAAGAAAACGAAAATATTTTAACTTTTAAGAATTTTTCAAACAAATTGAAGGTTCCATTTGCGATTTATGCAGATTTAGAAAGTATGCTTATAAATTACATTGATGAGCATACCACTAAGAAATCCAAAAAATATCAGAAACATGAACCTTTTAGTATTGCTTACTATTTAAAATGTTCCTATGATGATTCTCTTTCAAAATTTCAAATGTATACGGGTGAAAATTGTCAGGTATGGTTTGTTAGAGAACTGGAAAAAATTGCACAACAAGTACAGGCAATATATTCAAATCCTATTAAATTATCCTTAACGAAACAACAAAATGAGGAATTTTATCGTGCGAAAACTTGTTACATTTGTTCTAAACCCTTTTTAACAGATTCGATTGATTATAAAGTAAGAGATCATTGTCATTTAACTGGTGATTTTAGAGGGGCAGCTCACAACTCTTGCAATGTGAATTTTAAAAATAAAATAGTAATACCTGTTCTTTTTCACAACCTTTCCGGTTACGATAGCCATTTTTTGATTAGAGCCCTTTGTACAGAAATGAAAGGATCAATAAGTTTACTTCCAATCAACAAAGAAAAATATATATCATTTACAAAATATGTGGAAAATTCAAAGATTCAATTACGATTTTTAGATTCTTATCGGTTTATGGCGAGTAGTCTAGATAAATTAGCATCCTATCTTGATGATGATCAGAAAAGTATTACGAAAAGAGCTTATAAAGATGATACTCAATTTAAATTAGCTACGAGGAAAGGAGTCTTTCCTTATGAATATATTGACAGTTGGGAAAAATTACAAGAAAAGACTTTACCACCTATAGATAAATTTTTTAATAAAATTACAAATTCTAATATAACCGTACAACAGTATGAACATGCTTGCAAAGTATGGAATACTTTTAATATACAAAATCTTCAAGAATATGCTGAACTCTATTTGAAAACTGATGTCTTACTTCTGGCTGACGTGTTTGAAAATTTTCGAAAGCTCTGTTTAGATACTTATAAATTGGACAGCCTCCACTATTTTACAGCCCCCGGTTTGGCCTTTGACAGTATGCTTCGAATAACCGACGTAAAATTAGAATTGTTAACTGACATCGATATGATTATGTTTATTGAAAAGGGTATTAGGGGAGGTATTTCACAATGTTCTAATAGATACGGTAAAGCAAATAATAAATACATGAATAACGAATATAATAGCAATGAACCTTCCACTTTTCTTATGTATTTTGATGTAAATAACCTCTATGGAGCAGCCATGAGTTTTCCATTGCCTACAGGGGATTTTAAATGGGTAGATGATTTCTATCAAGAAGACAATATATTGAATATTCCTCGGGATAACGATTACGGATATATTTTTGAAGTAGACCTTCATTATCCTAAAGAACTATTTAATCTTCATAAAGATCTACCACTTTGTCCTGAACATTTAGTACCACCAGTATCAGACTCTAATATTCCCAAACTACTAACAACTCTTTACAATAAGAAAAAATATGTTATTCACTATTTAGCTCTCCAACAAGTTATACAATTGGGATTAAAAGTTACAAAATTTCACAGGTGTTTAAAGTTCAAACAATCTTCATGGTTAAAAAAATATATTGATTTAAATACTGAGCTTCGTAAATTAAGTAAAAATGATTTTGACAAAAATTTCTTTAAATTAATGAATCTTGCTCCATACGGTAAAACGATTGAAAACGTTCGAAAATATAGAGATGTAAAATTGGTGAACAAATGGTCAGGACGATTTGGTGCAAATTATTATATTTCTCAGCCTAATTTTCATAGTTGTGAGGTTTTTGGTAAAGACCTGGTTCTAATTGAAATGAAAAGATTAAATGTGAAATTCAATAAACCTATTTATCTTGGAATGTCAATTCTAGACATATCAAAAACTATTTTATATAATTTTCACTACAATTACATTAAACAAAAATTTGGTTCGAACTCAAAATTGTTATATACAGACACCGATAGTCTTATATACCAGTTCAACGTAGATGATATTTATACACATATTAAAGATGATATCCACATGTTTGATACTTCTGACTATCCTGAAAGTAATATTTATAATATACCGCTTAAAAATAAGAAAATCTATGGTCTCATGAAGGATGAAAATAATGGAAAAATCATGACTGAGTTTATTGGATTACGATCTAAAATGTATACTTTTAAAGTGCTTAATAACAACAATAATAATGTTATTGAACAACACAACTCAAAGATTATCTCAAATGTTGGAATAGTCAAAAAAGCCAAAGGTGTTCAATCTTCTGCTCTAAAATTAATTTCATTCGAAGATTATTATCAATGTTTATTTAACCACACCAAAATTGAAGTAACTCAAAATTCTATACGTAACGAAAAACATAACGTTTATACAGTCGAACAACAGAAAACAGGTTTAAGTCCCTATGATGACAAACGAATCGTTAATTATATTTACACAGACACTATACCCTGGGGTTATAATGATAATCCTTCGTATTCTTCCTTTTAAAAAGAGTAATCTATTTTACTATTTATTCGGTTTAACCGTTTTTCCCTCTAAATGATGCTACTCAACAAATGTAATAAAAATATTTCCAAACAATATCAGTCTATAATAATAATATAATGCATATTTTCAGGCTCAACATCATTCTCCTTCTTTTGAAAGGGAACAACAATTTATTAACTTAATGCCAAATGCCTATAATCATCTTTATCGAAATGGTAGTCAATTTTGCAAACAATGTGCAAAATTTTTCTGTTTTTGTTCAAATTCCTTGACTCTTCATGGTATTATGGTTCCTAATACTACTACTACTACCAAAATATCTATGCAGGACTTGTACTGTTATGAGAAAATTCCTGATTCATAATTTTACTTATAGCAACTCTTTGATGTCGATATTCCAGCAAAGGAAAAATTGAAAATCATTGAAAACGAACTTGATACTAATTTCATCGAAGAGGTTTTTCTGATGTATCAAAGCCAACCGATGTACGACTGGGAATGGATTGAAATGCAACATCGTTTCCATTTAGCAGAATTATTTGATTCTGTTACACATTTATATTGGAAAAGAGTGAAAAATGAACTCGACTACCAAGAATCAACATTTATTTATTATCAAAAATATTTCAATAACTACTTAAACAAAAAGAGAAAAAGGACTGAACTGTGTTTTAACTGTATACAAAAAATAAAGAAAATCTTGTTTTAAAATTTTATTGTAAGAAATTGAGCCATACATATGTTACTTATTAATATTTTACAGATATTCAAATGTTTCAGATTGATTCAAATGATATTGGAATGTGCTGGTTGTCAGATTACTAAGATACATATGATATTTTTAAAAAACCTATAACCGAATTCAAAATGTAAATACTGTAAAACATTACTGTTTTTTTTCCGCTCTCCAATATAATTCTTAACATATGAATAGCTAAGTATATACTTTAAAGTTTTTTAGTATAATTCTTGAATCAATTTGTTTTGTAGAATTATTAATATATTGTCTTAAATATCTGCTCATACTTGTGTTTTATTCTCCTCTCATAATACGAGTACAGGCTAGGCTAGGCTAGTCTCATCTCTCTCTACATATATATTTTACTAAAATTTACAATACAACGAGACCAAACTAAGCTCAACAAAACTAACTCTTTGTGAAAAACAAACAACAACTTTTACTCTTATACGGTAAAAGGCTAGGCTCATTTAAAATTTTACTATTATTTAAGCTCATTTCATACTTATTTTACTATTCTTGACAAATAGGTGATTTACTTTTGCTAACAAAATCTCCAACGAGTTCACCATTTTTCAACGACGTCCAACTAGAATAATTTAAGCTCATTTCATACTTATTTTACTATTCTTGACAAATAGGTGATTTATTTTTGCTTTCTAACAAAATCTCCAACGAGTTCACCATTTTTCAACGAAGACCAACTAGAATAATTTAAGCTCATTTCATACTTATTTTACTATTCTTGACAAATAGGTGATTTATTTTTGCTTTCTAACAAAATCTCCAACGAGTTCACCATTTTTTCAACGAGCCCCAATATCATAACTTGAGGACAAACAACAACTTTTGCCTTTACTTTTAACTACAACCAACTAAAATTTCTTGCTCTTTCAATTATTTGCATGGAATTTTCCTATTAATACAACTTTTTGCTATTTCTTACATTCTCACATACATTCACTCATCTCTTATCAACTATTTTTGACCTCTCTTATCTACTTTGATGACCTAACGAGCCACTTGTTTACTCAATTTTACTTACAAAAAGTACCATGAATCACACATTATTCATACTTTTTGTTTACATTTTGCCTTATCTCACACATTTTTACAGACTTACGGTGCCACTTGTTTACTTTTTCAAGCTTTTTTACCGACTTTTAGACGCCAAACAACTTTATAGGGGAACATTTAACAAATTTTACATCAAATATACTACCTAATAAAGCCTTTTTGCACACATTTCCAACTAATATATTACCTACTCATCCTCTTTCACACCACAGCTTTTACTAGTCAAAATAACAAACAAGTGCTATCAACACACATTTCATCTATTCAACCAACCAAATACAAGTTTCTTATCACACCTATACACTACAAACCAATCAAATACATGCCTTATGGAAGCCATTTTACATAGTCAACCAACCAACAACAAAGTTTCTTATCTTCCTTTTACACTACATACACATTCAACCTATCAAATTAACACTTTTCTTATCAGGTTACGCCTACTCTGATAAGACCACACCAATAAGCATCTAAACTAATGCAACTTCTCCTCAAATGAAAGTTTATTAAAGTTTTAATGAAGTTAAGATACCCTGTTTGCACATCTACTGGACTTGTTACGTCATTGACGACACTTCTTGCAGGCTCTTAAGACATCTATACACACCTATTTACACCTATCTTACACCTATTCGGAAGACATTTTCAACAACTTATATTGACAAAAAGGCACTGTTCAACAGCCACTGGACAATTTACGTCATTGACAACACTTCTTCGCCTTCACCAATTTTTCAGCAATTCTTGCAGACTTTTCACATATTATTCACCAATCCTTTTTTATGTCATCCCAACAATTGCATTCTCTATTACGAATCCTATTTGGCTAAGTAGGATAAGTCCCCAGGTTTTGCAGTATTGAAAACAACTTATGTAGGTTCAAATCCTACTACAGACATGACTTTTTTTAACTTATTTAATTTAATTTAATACACAACATTTAACACACATTTATTCTAAGTCCTCAAGGTCAACAAAAGTGACAAAAAGGCACTGAGCTACATCCACTGGACGAGTGACGTCAAAACTTCTTCAACTATTACAGGTAATTACAGGTAAATTACAGGTAAAAGGTGACACAGGTATACAGGTATATTAGGTAAACAGGTATACAGGTAAATAGATTACACATTTTCAGCTATTCTTCAAGAAAATATGACAAAAGGGCACTGTTCAACAACCACTGGACTGTGTCGTCATTGACGACAACTCTTCGGCGCCTTCACCAATTTTTCAGATATTCTTGCAAATTTTTCAGGGATTTTCAGCACTTCTTCGGCTAGTGGTCAATTCTTGACACCGATTCTTGACAAAATGGCCATCCGCAGTCCCAGAAGCGCGTTACCTCTACTACTTGCCTAAACCGTTAAATATGGAATATTATGTAACAAAGAAAACAATATACATAAAATGCAACGTCTCTCTGTCTGTCCGTTAGTGTGTTTATCATTCGAGAACCACTTATCCGATTTACGTGTTCTTTTTTAATTCTTAACTTAATATTCTTACTTTATATATATATATATATATATATATATATATATATATATATATATATATATATATAGAAATAGAAAATATTTATTGTCAAAAAAATCTATAATATACGTAAAACGAAACGTCTCCCTGTCTGCCTGACTGTCCGATTTACAAGTTTTTTTTTATAAATTTATACATATGTTCTCTGGCCAGGTTATAGAATATAATTTATTACGTTAGGTAACGTAAGGAATAGGCACTGACGATAATAGCGATAGCGAGCGGAGCCGTGGGCACGGCTAGTTATATATATTTTTACACGCTTTCATTTGACACCTCACTCAATGACCTGGTACATTTTTTTCTCTCCTTCGATTTCATGCCTCGAAACTAACCCCTTAAGTCAAAATTTAACTTTCAAAACTACACGGCTCAGTTCGGGCCATCAATTCCCATACACTAGTATGGCCAAATTTCAACTTTCAATTAGTTTCGGAGAAAACCGGGTGTTACAGACGGATAAAACAGAGAGACAAACGTACGGACACCGAAGTGATCTTATAAGTGTTCCGTACGGAACACTAAAAAAATGCACATTGTTAACGTTTTAAATTCAACCGATTTAAGGTTACAGTTGTTCAAAGTTTAGAATCCAAACAATTTGAAAATAGTTGTTAAAATTTATTTTATTGCTCTCTGATACGAAAGAGCTAAAAATTGATTTACTTTCATAAGATATTATTTCAAATAATATCGCGTTTCTCGTGAAGATAGAAATATCTATCAATTATTTTACTACTCGTATGTGAGAAGGGCATCGATTTTAACGATATTATTTTATCACGTTTCATTTTGCTACCCATGCAACCAGTACATCAAACAAAATTTCTACCCTTTTATTGAGAGTAAGTGTTTGATTATGTGTGAAACTGATCGAAAATCCTGGTGGTTGGGATTAAATCGTATCGAATTAAAGTGATTTTCCGATAAGTTAGCTCGCAACTGCACGAGACACTTTCAGATATCTCCATAAAATAAGCGTTAAACTTTAGAAGTAATGGGTAAGTTAAAGTAGTTTCATTTTGTTAATACCAATAACAAATTCATTATAAATGCAAACTATGTCGGCGAAACTTCTAGCTAAAAGTTGACGGTTAGTTGTATCTCTCGGTCTCGACTAACTCAAAACTTTTAGAATATTCAGATAGCGACAGTCTATAATTAATTGAATCACTATTACCTTTACTGTATATCTTAAAGTTAGTTTAAGAAGTTTAAGTTTTCGATTTATATTAGAATATGGCTTTTAAATTCAGGAACATCAGTAGCGTACGATTAATGTATTTAATAGGGCCATAAAAAAAGTGTTTTCCGGTTATAATTAAGGGTGGTACATTGACAATTTTTGGAATATATTAGAGATATGCATTTGAAGAATATATATATATATATATATATATATATATATATATATATATATATATATATTTATATATATATATATATATATATATATATATATATATATATATATATATATATATATATATATATATATATATAGTAGAAATGTGGGCAATTATCAACAGCTTGAACAACTGTAGAATTTATTCTAGATACTTTACCCTAATCAAAGATATTGAAAATGCAAAGATGTACATAAAATCTAGTACAGAATAAATACGTATAGGAAGAGGTTTAAGATAGGGAAATACAATTTCTCTTAAGCTATGTATTACAGCTCTAGAAGACGCATTTAACCAATTAGATTGGACAAAGAAGGGCCTAAAGATAGATGGTGTGAATCTGAGACATATAAGGTTCGCAAACGATATTGTAGCCATCAGTAGTAATCCCCGTAAGTTACAATGATGATTTAATCGTTCACTGTCCTTTAGTATTCATTTATTTTCCCACTTTAACGATTTGAACATGTCTTCTAGAGTCAACGTGAATAGCTTTGGGGACATCGAGTCGCCTCGTCTAGTTCCTCTTTTAATTTTGATTCTAATTGGTTCTTGCTTCAAGCATTATTTGTGATGTGGAATTCTTATATATGTATTCAAGAAGAGTTGTGTATTTTTCATCGACTCTGCTGTTCCTTAAGGCATTAAGGACTGCCCATATCTCTACTAAATCAAATGCTTTTTCGTAATCAACTATTGCTATACACAAGGTTACCTTATATTCATTTGCTTTTTTTACTAGTAATCTAAGTGTTTGAAGATGGTCCAAAGTGCTGTATCCCCGTCTAAATCCTGCTTGTTCAAGTGGTTGATAGTTGACTAATTTGTTCGTTAATCTATGTGTTATGATTATAGTGCGGATATAGTACCAACAATAGGCTGTAATTTTCCAATTTAAATTTTGTTCTCCTTTTTAAAAAATATGCACAATCAAGGCGCTTGCCGAAGGTATTTTAATTTCTATTAGGTACCTGTTAAATAGAGCTCGAAGAGATTGTATTATCGATGCCCCTCCATACTTTATCATTTCTATAGTTATTTCACCATCCCCCTGGTTCTAGACGAGACTCATTTTTTTTTTAATTTAAATAAAATACCCTGTATATTTTAAATATTTTTCGATACAACAAAACATTCTAGGCAACGTTCGCCTACGATTTCTTGTATCAAATAGCAATAGTCTCTGAGTTAATGGCCTCTGAATCTCTAAATTGTTTACTTTTACTTCGTTTTTTAGGTAACGTTTTACGATGAACCTAAAAAAATCTAATTAATTTTAACAATTGCCATCCTTGCAAATTTAAATTGTTCAAGATTCAAAGCTTTAATCATTTTAAGATTAAAAAGGTTGAATTAAGAAAGCCGACCATAGGCAGTTTTTTGTCATCTAACTAATTTTAAAGTAATCAACCGTCAAATAACTCTACGTTAAATATTGACTATCCTTTTTAGAATGTATCCTAAATCTATAACCTATTTATTCCCGACATATTTTTGAAAAATACCTTATGGTTTCGTGAGAAAAAAAAAACAGAACAATTCAATGGACAATTTGGATTTTTATGAGGTTACATAATTTTTCAGGTTGAATTTCACGAAGTTATCTCTTACTTATAAAAATTATTAACAACAAAAAGAGTTATTTTGGATATAACTGTATACAAGGGTAGTACATTTTTTATTTACGGATCTTTTTGATGATTACCTTCTTCAAAATTGGTTAGATGATAAAATAATAACCGGTCAAGTGTAAGTTGAACTTGCGCAATTAGTGTTCCGTCCGTTTATTGCTTTTAAAATAAAAATTTTTGTTACGGACCTATAAAATGATCAGATCTTTACGAGTGGCAGTCGACGGATTTCTTTCACTATCAACGCCCGTGTACCCCAAGGCTCCAGACTGTCTCCTACTCTCTTTCGCATTTATATTAACGATCTGCTGGAAAAGACCGAGAATCCAATCTACAACTTTGCAGATGACAGTATACACTTATCTCTTCATTGACTTTAAATGCTCGGACATCGGCTACGATACGACGAATATCCGCAGACAGCAGGAAGTCATTCAACTTAACACAGACCTGGAAGAAATTCTATCTTGGGGTGACAGTAACCAAGTGGAATTTAACGCTACAAAAACCCATGCGGCAGTTTTTTCTAAAAAAGTTAACGTTGCTGAACCCGACAGAGTAATGACATCGTCACTCAATTTGTTGGGCGTTAATTTGGGAGCAAATATGTCCTGGCATGAAAATGTTGCAGGCATATCAAGGAGAGCTTCTCAAAAGTTGGGAATATTATTTAGAACCAGAAAGCTTTACACTCCACAACTGTTAATTCTTTACAAAGCTCAAATTCGACCAACTATGGAATACTGCTTCCGTGATTGGAGCTCTGCTCCCAAACATACACTGCATTTGTTGGATTCTACTCAGAGAAGAGCTGTTCATCTGATTGGAGACCCGGAACTGACCGACGGCCTTGATTCGCTGGAACATCGAAGAACGGTTGGCGACGAGCCTATTCTACAAGTATTTTCATGGAGAGAGTTCGAAGGATGTGGCCCGCTTAATTCCTCCCAGAGCGGTGCATGTTAGAAGTACACGTCGCGCTAATACTTTACATCCGTATGAGGTTCAGCTTGTTACGCCTCGTACAACGCTTTTCAAGCAGTCTTTTATATGGAGAACATCATCCCTTTGGAATAATTTGCTCAGGACTGTGTTTCCCACCGAGTATAATTTACAGCGATTCAAGAACAACGTGAATCGCTTTCTCCGCACACTTGTCGCTCCTGTAGCGCTTTAGGGACTTCCCTGTAGCACGTGTGCTAGACTCTTAAAAAAAAAAGTAACTTCATAAAACACATCCCAAATGAGTTTTCAACAAAGTTTTTTTTCCGATCTTCATCGAAAACTGATGACCTTGAAATTTTTATTTTCTTTATATACCAGATAAATTATTAAAGGTAATGCACTCGTGATAAGTTTCGTTCAATCTACACCCTGTGGAGAATATTCCAAAATTTTTTCACTGTTCGAGGTAAGGGGGACAGCGATTTTTCGCTATTTCTTGAAAACAATACAAAGAAAAGTGTGCGCAAGTTTAACATCTATATTATATATAAAATGCAACGTCTCTCTGTCTGTCTGTCTGTCTGTCCGTTAGTGCGCTTATCACTCGAGAACTACTTATTCGATTTACGTGCTTTTTTTTTTTAAACATACATATGTTCTCTGGCCAGATGTAGGTTATATTTTATTACGTTAGGTAACGTAGGGAATAAGCAGTAACGATAATAGTGAATCAGGTCGGAAAAAAAAGTTTGCCGCTAGCGCCTTCTCTTGCAATACACTGCCTAAACCATTAAATATGGAACAATATCATGTAGCAAAGAATATAATATATTATAAAATGCAACGTCTCTGTCTGTTTCTCTGTCTGTACGTTATTGCACTTATTACTAAAAAAAACTATAACATATATAAAACGCAATGTCTCTCTGTCTGTCTGTCCGTTCCAAGAACCTTATCCGATTTACGTGTGTTTTTATAAATTTATACATAAGTTTTCTGGCCAGGTTATAGGATATATTTTATTAAGTTAGGTAACCTAAGGAATAAGCACTGACGATAATAATGATAGCGAGCGGAGCCGCGGGCACAACTAGTTATATATATTTTTAAACTTGTGTTTTTACATGCTTTCATTTGACACCTCCGGTAATTTTTTTTTCACTTTCGATTTCATCCTTGAAAACTAACCCCTTAAGTCAAAGTCAAAAGTTAAATAACTTTCAAAACCACACGGATCAGATGGGATTCCTATACTAGTGCCAAATTTCAACTTTCTATGTCAAATAATTTCGGAGAAAATCGGGTGTTACAGACGGATAGACAGAGAGACAGACGGACGGACGGACACCGAAGTGATCTTATATGTGTTCCGTACGGAACACTAAAAAATGCACATTGTTAACGTTTTAAATTCAACCGATTTAAGGTTACAGTTGTTCAAAGTTTAGAATTCAAACAATTTGAAAATAGCTGTTAAAATTTATTTTATTGCTCTCTGATATGAAAGATATATTTAATTAAAGTTAAAAATTGATTTACTTTCATAAGATATTATTTCAAAATAAAAGAGTTTGTCGCGTTTTTCGTGAAGATAGAAATATCTATCAATTATTTTACTACTCATATGTGAGAAGGGCATCGATTTTAACGATATTATTTCATCACGTTTCATTTTGCTACCCATGCAACCAGTACATCAAACAAAATTTCTACCTTTTTATTGAGAGTAAATGGTTGATTATGTGTGAAACTGATCGAAAATCCTGGTCGTTGGGATTAAATCGTATCGAATTAAAGTGATTTTCCGATAAGTTCGCTCGCAACTGCACGAGACACTTTCAGATATCTCCATAAAATAAACCTTAAACTTTAGAAGTAATGGGTAAGTTAAAGTAGTTTCAATTTGTTAATACCAATAACAAATTCATAAATGCAAACTATGTCGGTGAAACTTCTAGCTAAAAGTTGACGGTTAGTTGTATCTCTCGGTCTCGACTAACTCAAAACTTTTAGAATACTCAGTTAGCGACAGTCTATAATTAATTGAATCACTATTGCCTTTACTGTATATGTTGAAGTTAGTTTAAGAAGTTTAAGTTTTCGATTTATATTAGAATATGGCTTTTAAATTCAGGGACATCAGTAGCGTACGATTAATGTATTTAATAGGTCCATAAAAAAGTGTTTTCCGGTTATAATCTATCTTAAGGGTGGTAAATTGACAATTTTTGGAATATATTAGAGATAAGTATTTGAAGAATCTGTATATATATATATATATATATATATATATATATATATATATATATATATATATATATATATAAATGTATATATATGTATATATATATATATATATATATATATATATATATATATATATATATATATATATATATGTATATATAAACTCCTGGACAAAATTAACGCAACAATCTGAAAAGTAATTTATCTTTTTCTTATGTCAGTTTTAAAGTTTATCCAGTATTTGAATAGTAGGCTATGCATATTTTCTTTCGTTGTTTATGACAGAAATCAAAACAATTCGTTTAGATTTACAGTTTTAAAGAATTTTTTTAGAAGATAAACAATTTTCTGTAATAATGCGATAAATTTTCTTTAAAAGTAAGCTTATAAATTGTTCCCTTTTTCAAAGTAATGGTTTTTGTGGTAGACTGTTTTATTTTTGACTCCGAAGAATTAGAAAAATGAATCCAACAAGGAATTTAACTGAACACGAGGTAGTGCGAGCCTCAGTTTTATTGGACGAGGGATATTGTCAGAGTTATGTTGCCAATTTGTTAGGCAAACATCGTTCCACAATAAGTCGTATGGTAAGACGCTTGAATGAAGTAGGAACTTATTCTAGAAGGCTAGGGCAAGGGCGAAAACGATTAGCGACCTAGATAAACGTTTTATAAGACAATATGCTTTAAGAAACATGACTGTCACTAGTTCTATAATAAGAAACGAACTCGAAGCTGTTCGCAATGTCACAATTTCTTCTAAAACGTTAGAAGACGGTTAAATGAAGCTGGATTAAACAGTAGGAGACCAGCCACTGCGCCCTTGTTTACTAGAGAGAACAGAGTTGCCAGGTTACGTTTTGCTCGAAATCACGAAAACTGGTCTGTGGATGATTGGAAACAAGTTTTCTTCACAGATGAAACTAGGGTTAGTCTAAAACATCCAGATGGTCGTGAGCGAGTATGGCGAAGGCCAGGAGAGAGGTTTGCTCCTTGCAATATCTCTGCAAGGATTCCATTCGGCGGTGGCTCTGTTATGTTCTGGGGTGGCATCTGCTTTGGTGCTCGCACAGAGTTAGTTCCTGTCCGTACGAGATCCATGAATGCTGACTACTATCTTGAGAATATTGTGAACATGTGATGCCTTTCGGTCATTTTGTGGGGCCCAATTTCCTGTTTATGCAAGACAACGCTCGACCTCACGTGGCTAGGGAGGTACTCGATTATCTTAATCAAGTTGATATGCCGATTATGCAATGGCCACCAAAAAGCCTGGATCTGAATCCGATAGAACATGTATGGGTAAGAAAAATGTGAAACGTCATATACCTGCATCTAGAAATCTGAGGGAACTTGAAAATGCAGTTATCACAGAATGGGAGCAAATTCCTCAAGATTTTATCCAAAATTTAATTAGAAGCATGCCTAGGCGCATAAACGCTGTCATCCGAAGTAGAGGAGGCAATACACACTACTAGTGTCCCAGTTACACGATTAATTTTGCTACTAGTGTCCCAGTTTATTTTTTTTATTATTACATAATTTCACCGATTTTGTTATTATGTCTTAAGAATAATTTTAATTCGAATCTTATAGAGAAATTTGGTAGCTAATTCACTTTTAAAGTTTTTTTCTAACTTTTAGTGTAACCAATGTTCATAGAAAATTATTAAAATTAATTCATTATAGAGATTTGTATGATTTCATATATTGTTGCGTTAATTTTGTCCAGGAGTGTATATATATATATATATATATATATATATATATATATATATATATATATATATATATATATATATATATATATATTAGAAATATGGGCAATTATCAACAGCTTGAACAACTGTAGAATTTATTCTAGATACTTTACCCTAATCAAAGATATTGAAAATGCAAAGATGTACATAAAACCTAGTACAGAGCAAATACGTATAGGAAGAGGTTTAAGATAGGGAAATACAATCTCTCCTAAGCTATGTATTACAGCTCTAGAAGACGCATTTCACCAATTAGATTGGAGATAGATGGTGTGAATCTGAGACTATAAGGTTCGCAAACGATATTGTAGCCATCACTAGGAATCCCCGTGAGTTACGAGAAATAAATAATGAGTTAAATTACCACTCAAAGAAAATTAAAACAAAATTATTAACCAATACTAATAATAACATAATTATAAATTTGAAAGGAACAGCTCTGGAGATTGTTAAGAATTATGTGGAAAAAATTAATACGTCGAGAAACAGTGTCTCGGATGAAATTTCTGGAAGAATCAGACTTGGATGGTGCGCATTCGGGAAATTAAGTTATATATTCAAAGATATAAGTTGAAGGTCAAAGTTTACGACCAGTGCATCCTACCCGTAATTATATATGGCACTGAAACTTGGACAATGAATAAAGCCGATATACAAAAACTAGCTCAGATCCAGAGAGCACACGAAGGAAAGATAATCGGGATAAAACTTTAAAGGTAGAAAAAGAAACAAGTGGATACGAGAAGAAACGATATTAAAGGATATTATATAGCACGTAATAGAAAGAAAGTGGCAGTGTGCTGGACATGTAGCACACACGACTGATGATCAATGGAATAAGCGAACATTAGAATGGAGACGAAATTTCAGAAAATTACTTGCTGCATTCAGTTTTTGTGATAAATGCATCAACCGCTTCAAAAAGCATACAGTAATGAACAATTATTACAGACCAAATCAGCTCGTCCAAAAAGTTGACTAGTAAAGTCCCGCATCCAATCGGCCAACTCCATCAAGTACCTGGGCGTCCAGTTAGACCGGCAACTCATCTGGAAGGACCAGGTCTACACTGCAACAAAGAAAGCGAAGCAACTACTGGGTAAATTCCACCCTATCCTAAATCGCTCCAGTAAGTTGCTGCCATGGACGAAACTTCTCATCTATAACACCGTAGTAAAGGCAAGCCTTCCGACTCCTTTCTCACGCCAGCCGCCAGTTCCCAAGACCGTCCGACCCGCTCTCGGATGAAGACGATGACCCCCCTCGCCGCCCGCCGTGACAAGAAGATTGTCAACCTAGATTAAGTTATAATAAGTCCTAGTTTAAGTTAATGTTATGTCCTAATTTAAGTTAGCGTAAGTCTTAGGCTAAGGTAGTTTTAGTCTTAGTCTTAAGTCGTAGTATTAAGACAATTATTTATAACTAGCAGTGCCCGCGGCTCCGCTCGCGTGGACTTGATTCACTACTATCGTCACTGCTTATTCCTTATGTTACCTAACGTAAAAAAATATCTGCCATTATTTCCCCTCATGTCCCATTATTTCTCCTTATCTCGCATTATCTCTACATAATTTCCATTATCTAGGCTTATCTCTGCTCATTTCCCATTATTTCTCCTTATCTCCCATTATCTCACCTTATCTCCCATTATCTAGGCTTATCTCGACTTATCTCGCAATATTTCTCCTTATCTCCCATTATTTCTCCTTATCTTCCATTATCTCACCATAACTCCCATTACCTAGACTTATCTCTGCTTATCTTCTATTATTTCTCCTTATCTCCCATTATTTATACTTATGTCCCATTATATCATCTTATCTCCCATTCTCTAGGCTTATCTCAACTTATCTCGCAATATTTCTCCTTAACTCCCCCATTATTTCTCCTTATCTCCCATTATCTCACCATAACTCCCATTACCTAGACTTATCTCTGCTTATCTCCCATTATTTATACTTATCTCCCATTATCTCACCTTATCTCCCATTATCTAGGCTTATCTCAACTTATCTCGCAATATTTTTTCTTATCTCCCATTATTTCTCCTTATCTTCCATTATCTCACCATAACTCCTATTACTTAGACTTATTTCTGCTTATCTCCCATTATTTCTCCTTATCTCCCATTATTTATACCTATCTCCCATTATCTCACCTTATCTCCCATTATCTAGGCTTATATCGAATTATATAGAACATATCATATGTATAAATTTATAAAAACACGTAAATCGGATAAGCGGTTCTCAAGTGATAAGCGCACTAACAGACAGACAGACAGACAGACAGAGAGAGACGTTGCATTTTATATATATTATATCCTTTGCAACATGATACTGTTCCATATTTAATGGTTTAGGCAGTATATTGCAAGAGAACGCGCTAACGGTAGCCTTTTTTTTCCGACTTGATTTACTATTATCGTCACTACTTATTCTTTATGTTACCTAACGCAATAAAATATATCCTAAAACCTGGCCAGAGAACATATGTATGTTTTAAAAAAAAAGTACGTAACGCACTAACGGACAGACAGATAGACAGAGAGACGTTGCATTTTATATATATTATAGATAGATAACCCGGCCAGAGAACATATGCATGTTTTAAAAAAAGGCACGTAAATCGGATAAGTGGTTCTCCAGTGATAAGCTCACTAACGGACAGACAGAGAGACAGACAGAGAGACGCTGCATTTTACATATATTATAGATATAGATTATTATTATTATATAACCTGGCCAAAGAATATATGTATGAATTTGGAATGAAATGGATAAGTGGTTCTCGCATGATAAACGCACTAATGGACAGACAGACATACAGAGAGACATTGCATTTTATATATTATAGATTATAGATATTCTCTGCTACATAATATTTGTTCCATATTTAATGGTTTAGGCTGTGTATAGCAAGGGAACGCGCTACCGGCAAACTTTTTTCCGACTTCATTTACTATTATCGTCACTGCTCATTCCTTATGCGACCTATCGTCATAAAATATAGCCTATAGCCTGGCCAGAGAACATATCTATGTTTTTAAAAAAAAAGTATGTAAATCGGATAAGTGGTTCTCCAGTGATAAGCGCACTAACGGACAGACAGACAGACAGACAGACAGACAGACAGAGAGACGTTGCATTTTATATATATTATAGATAAAGCACATTTCCTGGGTTAAGTTAGTATAGGATCACTAGTATAAGAGCTTAGGTTAAGTTAGTATAAGCGAACATTCATTTTATGAAATATTATACATTCAATAATTGTAAGTAAGAGGCTTGGCCTACCTTATTATCCAATAAAGACAATGAGCCTAGTAAAGTTACCATTTAAAGGATGAGTGATTTCTTGAAAAGAAAACACTAAATAATTCAGGATTTTAAAATAAACTATGCCTGACATTTTGACTAAGTATATTAATAATATTAATATTCACGATGGAGTACCAAGTACAGGGTATGCGTTATATCTTACCAGTACTGGCATAAGTACTAGAAAATTCTGTTCTCTTATTTTTCGATCCTAGCCCCACTGATGAGCCGTGATACGGCGAAACGCGTCTCGGGATGATTTGACGAATTTGAGAACAGTGAGTAGACTGCTGAAATATGGCCTTTGTTCGTTTTCAGTAGTTTAACATTGAAACATATATGCCTGAGGTGCATCCCTCGAAAAAACGCGCTTCCTGCGGTGAAGTGTTGGCAGTCTTTTAATCACTAGCCTAAGTGAAGAGACAAATGGCAAACATCTAGTGTCAGTAGGACAGATTTAACAGGCATACAGCCAAAAGTGCCAGTAGCAACCTTAGAGCCACCCGGTATGAAACCGCCACAAATTATAATTCAAGAGCAAAACACAGGTAAAATAAGGAATCTAATATCGATATTAAATGCATAGCAGTAACAGTAACAACAGAGTAGTAATAAAACTCTAAAAAATAAATCAATATAGATAGAACAATATTCACCATGGTATGAGATTTTTTTAGTACATGACTCTCTCGCCCATCTTAATCGTCAAAAAATGTAGGATATCTGTTAATGGAATTTTAGAAGATCGAAGAACAGTTAATGCTGAATGGTATACAACAATTTGTTTGCCAGAAGTCACAGATGAAATCACACACACAATCGCATCATTCTTCATTATGACAATGTCAGTTCTCACACAGTACGTTAAACAATTAATTATTTGACGGAGGAAAACATCAAATTAATGTCTCATTTTTTTTTTTTATGGGTCTTGCACACATGCTGCAGGGATGTCCCTAAAGCGCTCCAGGAGCGGCATGTGTGCGGAAAAAGCGATTCACGTTGTTCTTGAATCGCTGTAAATTGTACTCGGTGGAAACACAGCGCTGGGCAAATTATTCCAAAGGGATGATGTTCTCCATATAAAAGACTGCTTGAAAAGCGTTGTACGCGGAATAACAAGCTGAATCTCATACGGATGTGAAGCACCAGGGCGACGTGTATTTCTAACATGCACCGCTTTGGGAGGAAATTAAGCGGGCTACATCCTTCGAACACTTTCCGTAAAAATACTTGTAGAACAGACTCAAGTCGCCAACCGTTCTTCGATGTTCCAGCGAATCAAGGCCGCCGGTCAATTCCGGGTCTCCAATCAGACGGACAGCTCTTCTCTGAACAGAATCCAACAAATGCAGTGTATGTTTGGGAGCGGAGCCCCAAACGTGGGAGCAGTATTCCATAGTTGGCCGAATTTGAGCTTTGTAAAGTATTAACAGTTGTTGTGGGGTGTAAAGCTTTCTGGTTCGAAATAATATTCCCAACTTCTGAGAAGCTCTCCTTGTTATGCCTGCAACATGTTCATGCCAGGACATATTTACTCCCAAACTAACGCCCAACAAATTGAGCGACGATGCTAGGGGAATTGAGTGCCCTGACATAAACTATGTCGGGTTCAGCAACGTTAACTTTTTTAGAAAAAACTTCCGCCTGTGTTTTTGTAGCGTTAAATTCCACTTGGTTACTGTCACCACAAGATAGAATTTCTTCCAGGTCTTTGTTAAGCTGAACAACCTCCTGCTGTCTGCGGATATTCGCCTGAGCAGCCGATGTCCGAGCGTTCAAGGCGAATGAAGAGACAAGCGTACTGTCATCTGCAAAGCTGTAGATTGGATTCCCGTCTTTTCCAGCAGATCGTTAATGTAAATGAGAAAGAGAGTAGGGGACAGTATGGAGCCCTGTGGCACACCGGCGTTGATAGTGAAGGTGTTAGAAAGATATCCGTCTACCGCCACTCATAAAGATCGCTCTCTGAGAAACATGAGAGCCACAAACAGAACCTTTCAGACATACCATAAGAGCGTAACTTAGCCAACAGTCCATCGTGCCAAACACGGTCGAATGCCTTGGATATGTCAAGAGCAACCGCTCGAGATTCTCCAAAGTGTTCAATTGCGTTGTCCCAAACATGTGTCACATAAGTCAGAAGATCTCCTGTTAATCTATGTTTACGAAAACCATATTGGTGATCGCTAATAATATTGAATCGTTCAAGATTGCCCTTATTCGCCTAATCTATCGCCTAACAACTTCTCTTTGTTCCCGAATGTCCAAAAAAAAATGCGTGGACAGCGATTTTCTTCACTTCAAGAAGATGTGGAATCCTTCCAAAATCATGCTTTTGAGGTACCAACTTCAGAATGGAAAAACGTTTCGAGAACTGGCTCGAATGCTGGCAAAAGTGTATAAACTGTAAAGACGAATATCTTGAGAAACAATAAAACGAATTGTACATTTTTTTTTCTTTCACTGTTTTTGTAAAAACGTAAAAGGTAGCCCTCGTATTAGTACTTTTGTGAAATCATATTTATATTTAATTTGTTAAGTCGCATTATTATTAAATACAAAACTTCTTCTCGTGTTGTATAGGACAGCTTCAACATTTAATTAATTTGGTATTGCACTTGTCAGTTTAAGTAGCAAATTGTAAAGTTGGATCGGCCTTCCAGTTAAATTTTCTATAAATTAATTTGTAACTAATTAACTTTTGATTGAAATTATAATTAGCAACATTTGCTCCTATTTAAAATTAATTAATCCATGTCTTGTGCATCTGGTAAACTATTACAGCCAGATTTATTAATATAGTATATTATAAACCAGGTCTAAGTGGAAAAAGCAATGTCCCTAGACCAGGGGTGCTCAAACGGTCGATCGCTAGTGCTTTTTGAGTCGATCTCGAGAAAAAAATTCCGATATAGAACTATTCACAGATTTTGTTTTAGGTAACTAAAACAAAATGTAATGAATAAACTACTAAAATTTATTCGATCCACAATTAGGCCAGAATAACCCCCTCATCACTTTCTTTTATCGTAATAACCCCCTGCTAGCGGCAAAAGGCGGCTTTATCAAAGGAACGCGCGGTACTTGTCAAAGAAAAGCCGCGTTTTTGATTCCCGCCAATTTTTCTAGAAACTTCGGGCGGCGTGTTTGACGGGAACATTCGAGACTTCCTTCGCGCCGATATAAATGTTGCGCCTGCAGGAATAGGAGTTAGTCTGAGTTGTAACTTGAAGGCGATACATCGATACAAAGTTTATTAATAAATAGTCCAAAATGAGTGCGGCGAAGAAAAGTAAAACTTATCATTTTAATAACGATTGGGAGGAAGAATTTTTCTTTTGAATGGTAAAGGATAAGTGCATTTGTCTCATTTGCCGTGCGTCAGTTGCAATACCTAAGCGTGGGAACTTAGAGAGGCAGCATAAAACGGTTCATAAAAACTATGAAAAGGATTTTCCGTCACAGAGTGAATTAAGAAAACGAAAAGTACCTGATTTGATAACTTGTTGGAAAAAAGAACAAACCATGTTCACAAGACCAGCCAAACAATCAAAAGCTGCAACGATCGCGCCATTTAAAATATCTCATATATTGGCGAAACACAAGAAACCATTTCATGATGGATTGGTTGTGAAGGAAGCATTTATTGAAGCGGGTGAGACTTTATTTGGAGATTTTAAAAATAAAACGGAGATTATGTCTGCTATTAGAGAACCTCAGTTATCTCGTCCAACTGTCACAAGGCGTGTTGAAGTCATGAGTCAGGACATGGCAGATAAACTAAAACATGATATCATGGAATGTACATACTTTTCATTACAGTTCGACGAATCCACCGATATGACAGACACTGCCCAGCTGTGTATTTTTATTCGAATGGTATTCAATGACATGACGGCTAAGGAAGAGTTTTTGACAATGATTCCTCTGAAAGGAAAGACCCGTGGCGAAGATATATATGACGTGTTCTTCAATTTTGTAACAAACTACAAGCTACCAACATATAAACTAGTGTGCATTACAACCGATGGAGCACCAGCAATGACTGGAAACGAAAACGGTTTTGTGGCATTGTGTCGAGCTAATGATGATTTCCCTTCATTTTTTTCCTTCCATTGCATTATACATCAACCAGATTTTGTGTTTAAAAGTTCTAAACATGGAGGAGATTATGGGCATTGCAATAAAAATTGTGAATTCTATCCGTACACGTAGCTTGCAACGACGGCTCTTTAAATTGCAGTTGGAAGATAGTGAGTCAGCTGAACACACTGATTTAGTTCTTCACACGGACGTCAGGTGGTTGAGTCGCGGAAAATTCCTAGAAAGGTTTCAAGAATTATTGCCCGAAATAACAGCTTTTCTGGACGAAAGAGGTGATGACACTCAGATGCTGAAAAACGGAAAATGGATGACTGATTTGGCATTTTTGATAGACATCACAATGCATTTAAACACCATTAATTAGGAGCTTCAAGGTAAAGGAAAAACTATTATTGAGATGATTAGCGCAATAAACGCATTCAAAAGTAAATTGCAACTTATGATAGATCAACTGAAAAGAAAGGATCTGAAAAATTTTCCGTCTTTGAAAGCAAGGATTCCTCAGTTGAATTATGATATTTATGAGGCAGAATTATCAAATATTTTGGGCCAATTCGAAATACGTTTTTATGATTTCAGTAAATTGGCAAATATCGCATCATTTATGAGTTATCCTTTTTCGTGTAAAAACATTGAGGAATTAGCTACTGAAATAGCAAGTCAGTTTAACATGGACTCATGTTCTGTTGAAAATGAGTTAATGCAAATTATATCAGATATAAATCTCAAAGCCACAGCATCTGATACAAAATTCTGGTGTTTTATATCTGAAGATAAATATCCGAATCTAAGGCAAATCGCCCTTCAACTGACGGCAATGTTTGGGTCAACTTACTTGTGCAAGTCTGCATTTTCTGAAATGAAGATAATTAAGTAAAAAAATCGACTAACTGACGAACATATGTCATCATGCTTGCGATTAGCACTCGTACCATCTTATGAAAAGTATGCTGAGGACATGCAGTGCCACGCTTCAACATCCAAAGTCACTCTTTAGTTAAGTTTAGACACTAGAACTCGTTTGTTTTGTAAGAAAAAACCAATAAACTCGCAATTTTGAATAATTATGAGTTTTTTCATTGACATTTTAGAGCAGACTTACACTTACCTTGACTAAAAAAATGCATATTGTGCGGAAAACTAAATCTGTGCCACGATACACCCTACCTAGACGACAATCCTGCATCACACTTACTTGCAGCCTCTCAGAGTCGATCGATCGTAGTCTAACAATATTGAGGTGGATCGACAGCAGTTCAAGTTTGAGCATCCCTGCCCTAGACCATTCTTAAAATTTTTGTAGGCTCGAGGTTTAAATTTAATTCGCAAAGATTTTAGTACTAGTTCTAAATTTAATATAATGATTTTCCATCTAGATAATAAGACTAACTTTGTTTTTAATTGCTATTTATACATTTTACAGAAACGTTCAATAACACTGGTAAACAAAATTGTAACTTTGTCGTGTCACATGGACTTTTATGATATTTTTTACTTTAATAGGTGGTTGGCAGTAAAAACAAATACTAAAAAAAATCTGTTAACCAAGAATTTAAAATTTCAAAAAACATTGACCTCCTAAACTAAAAATGTAAAAAAGGTTGATTATGAAGTTACGATCTAAGATTTTCTAGCAAATTTAGATCCTGGGTGGTCCCTTTTGATTGTCCAACATATTTGGGTTCCATTTGTCCTGATAACATTTTTCCATCTTAGAAATGTCCTGATGGAACCTTTCTCCGTGCTCATCGCTTACAGCCCCCAAATTCTGAGGAAAAAAATCCATGTTGCAACCCAATGCTTGATAAGCCAACAGTAGCTCGCTAACCAACTCTCTGTAGCTCTCACTCTTATGGTTACCCAAAAAATTTGCAACAACATTTTTAAAAGATTTTCATGCTGGTTTTTCTAAATCGCTCAATTTTTCTTCGAATACCCGATCTTTTATTAACTCCTGATTTCAGGTCCTACAAACATACCCTCTTTTATCTTTACATCACTTATTTTGGAGAATTTTTCTTTTAGATACAAAAATCCACTCCCATTGCGATCCATTGCCTTTACAAAATTTTTGATCAGGCCTAATTTGATATGTATTGGTGGAAGAAGTACTTCGGATGGTTCTACAAGGGGTAAATACTTGACATTTTTTGTCCAGAAATTAAGGATGCACGCGTAGAACATATTTTTTTATGATAGTGGTTTGTTCTGTCTCCACTGTCCCATTCACATAAAAAGCAGTAGATTTTAGTATAACCCAGCTGAAGTCCGAATAATAGGGCAACAACTTTTAAATCGCCACAGATTTTGAAAGAATATGTACTGTGCTTGATTTTTTCAAGTAATAACTTTACGTTTTCATAAATTTCTTTCATATGAATAGCATGGGCCAGAGGTACAGAAGGAAGTATATTTCCGTTATGCAGTAACACTGCGTTTAGACTTGTTTTAGAAGAGTCAATGAATAAACGCCACTGGGAGGGATCAAAATCGATTTCCAAAATCTTCATAATCCCATTTATATCATTACAATACACCAAGTCCCAGTCTTGAGAAAAGTATGATCTGAAGTGTTGATCACGATTTCGAAAATAGCTGATTTTAGTTTTATGATGTAGCAAATTCCATCCGTTTAATCAAGATCCTAGTAGTTCAGACTGCTTTTTTGACAAATTTAAATCGCGAACCAAATCGTTTAGAATTTCTTCAAACACAGAGTCATCATCCTCATCAACACATTGGCTTGAGGTGGAGGATTGTGTATCGTCAATCTCAACGGAGGCAGATGCAACTGGTATAGGTAAATTTTCATTATGAGGGTCTCATGGCTGAAGGTAAATTAGGGTAAATAACTGTGTGTTTTTTCTTGAAATTTATACCATTTACGTCAGTAAGTCAAAAATAGCAGCCCGAAATGTGATCTCTTGGTTCGGTCCAAATCATGGGTACAGCAAACGGCATATAACGGGACCCTTTCTTCCAATCGGTTAAATTCTTCACACACGCTATGCAGCAAATATGATGGCCCCAGGATTTGTCTTGATGGGCCACAGCGAAACCAAAATACCGGTGATAACTCTCCAAGACTAGTTTTGTGAAATTTCGTCTTTGTTTTTTGAAAGTCAGTTCACCACAAACATAACAAAAAGGGTTAGGATCGTTACTACACTCTCGACATGTTAACGCAGTTAATAAATCACAATATTTTGATGAAGTCACAGACAAATAGTTTTATGACTATTTCTTCGCGAACGTTCCTGTTGCTTTTATTGCCGTAGTACTAGTTATAAGTATTACCGTATCACAAGAAAACCGAGGCTAATTGAAACAAAACAACTGCAGTTTAATAATGAGGGTAGTTAGCTAAAACAGTATTAGCTATTAGTTCGTGTGGCATGACTAGTGTTGACCAGTATAATCTAATTTCCAAAGTGATAAAAAAATTATTATAAAGTCTAATTGCTTCAAAAATTAGGCAAAAACTGATTACTATTATAACTTCATCATCATTATCATTAGCTTATTCCATCCATAACCGGCCTTTCCAAGTTATCTCTCTCTAATGAGCTCTGTTGTTTGCTTCTTTCATCCAGTCATGTCGCGCTACCTCTGCATTTTTTATGTTCTCTAGGTCTCCATTTAACCATTCGGCAGGCGTGTCTACCTGTTAACATTCTAACATTCATCCTTGAGATATGCCCCGTCCAATTCCACCTTAATATACATATTCGTTGTATTACATGTGTCA
The DNA here is from genome assembly GCA_019049505.1 of Pachyrhynchus sulphureomaculatus. NCBI lineage: Eukaryota > Metazoa > Arthropoda > Insecta > Coleoptera > Curculionidae > Pachyrhynchus > Pachyrhynchus sulphureomaculatus. Next base: position 50,094,819 of record CM032451.1, on the reverse strand, counting down.
CTTTTAATCTTCTTTGTATCTCGATGTTAGAAATACAATCTTGGAGTCTAATATTTAGCGTTCCCCTCTCCATTGCTCTTTGGGTTACCTAGAGTTTATTTATTATACTTTTATTTAAGGCCCACGTCGAGTTTCAGTACTGTCTGACGTCTTCTCCGAACTTTTTCTTTATTTCTTTGTTTATTTCTGCCAATTTTAATCTACAATTTGTAGACGTTGTATCTATAAACATACTTTTCGAAAGCTTCGAGTCATTTCTCTGTGCTGGGATTAAGAGTCCAGCCTTTACATTCATAAAGGAGTACCGAAAAAATATAGAATCTAATCATACTCACTCGAGGATCTACTAAACAGATTTTTCATGTTAATGTAGGTCCCACGCGCCTCCTTAATTCTCGATCTAATCTCTATTTTTGGATTACACTGGCTATTAATTAGTGTTCCCAGGTATTTAAAAAACGAAACCTGCTGAATTATCTGTCCATTAACAATAAGATCCTCATCAACGTGTGATTTTGAAAACACAACCAGCTTGGTTTTTGCTATATTTATATGTAGTCCAAATTTCTCATTCCGACGAATTGATATTTATCATGTTTTTTTTATGGGTCTAGCACACGTGCTGCAGGGAGGTCCATAAAGCACTCCAGGAGCAGTACGTGTGCTGAAAAAGCGATTCACGTTGTTCTTGAATCGCGGTAAATTGCACTCCGTGGGAAACAGCCCTGGGAAAATTATTCCAAAGGGATAATGTTCTCCATATAAAAGACTGCTTGAAAAGCGTTGTAAGCGGAGAAACAAGCTGAACCTCATACGGATGTGAAGTATTAGCGCGACGTGTATTTCTACCATGCACCGCTTTGGGAGGAATTAAGCGGGCTACATTCTTCGAACGCTGCCATGAAATAACTTGTAGAACAGACTCAAGTCGCCAACCGTTCTTCGATGTTCCAGCGAATCAAGGCTGCTGGTCAGTTCCGGGTCTCCAATCAGACGAACAGCTCTTCTCTGAACAGAATCCAACAAATGCAGTGTATGTTTGGGAGCGGAGCCCCAAACATGGGAGCAGTATTCCATATTAGGTCGAATTTGAGCTTTGTAAAGAATTAACAGTTGTTGTGGAGTGAAAGCTTTCTGGTTCGAAATAATATTCCCAACTTTTGAGAAGCTCTCCTTGCTATGCCTGCAACATGTTCATGCCAGGACGCATGCACGTTAACTTTTTTAGAAAAAACTGCCGCCTGGATTTTTATAGCGTTAAATTCCACTTGGTTACTGTCACCCCAAGATAGAATTTCTTCCAGGTCTTTGTTAAGTTGAACGACCTCCTGCTGCCTGTGGATATTCGCCTGAGTAGCCGATGTCCGAGCGTTCAAAGTGAATGAAGAGATAAGCGTACTGTCATCTGCAAAGCTGTAGATTGGATTCCCGGTCTTTTCCAGCAGATCGTTTATGTAAATTAGAAAGAAAGTAGGAGACAGTATGGAGCCCTGGGGCACACCGGCGTTGATACTGAAGGTGTTAGAAAGAAATCCGTCAACCGTCACTTGCAAAGAATGCTCTCTGAAGAAACATGAGAGCCACAAACAGAAGTTTTCAGACATAGCACAAGAGCGCAGCTTAGCCAACAGTCCATCGTGTCAAACACGGTCGAATACCTTGGACATGTCAAGAGCGACCGCTCGAGATTCTCCAAAGTGTTCAGTTGCGTTGTTCCAAACATGTCCCACATAAGTCAGACGATCTCCTGTTGATCTATGTTTACCAAAGCCATATTGGTGATCGGTAATAATGTTGAATCCTTCAAGAGATTTTAGAAGATGCTGATTGATAACCTTTTCAATGACTTTCGATATTACTGAGAGCAGTGCGACTGGCGGTAGATATTTGGCAAGGTCTTCTTGCCTTTTTTATGTATCGGCTGAACTGTAGAACATTCTCTTTCTGGAAGGAAATATTCTCTTTCTGTAGGATAGGTTGAAAATCTACAGAAAATTGGTGTTAGTTCCCCTGCATAGTTTTTGAGAACTATGGCAGGTATTTCGTCAGCGCCAGAAGCCTCTTTGGTGTCTAGCTTCATTAAAATACGCTTTGTTGTCTGAAGACAACGTCGGGCATCCTTGATTGCAATATGGGAATAGTAGGTGGTGTTTTTCCTTGGAAATCGACAGTAGAATATTAAGCAAAGAGTTGAGCCAATAAGTTTGCTTTCTCAACAGGTGTGGTTGCAATGGAATTATCTGGCCGTGTGAGTGGTGGTATAGTGGATTTGGTGAAACTTTGACTAACTGCCTTAGCGACTGCCTAAAAGGACCTGGAATTGTTAGGACCAGCGAGAAGTTTGTTTCTAATTCGTTGGTTGTATGCCTCCTTGGTTTCGTCGATAATTCCTTTGCATCTGTTCCGGGCACGAACAAAGGTGTTACGATTACGATGCTCTGCAGATCGTGTTAATTATCAGCCACAATAACGGTATTATCTGTAATTCTTAGGTTGTTAATCCTGATGCCATTCACTTTAATTCTCGTTGTCATCTGGGCTACAGCCTCTTTGAAAACAGCCTCCGAATAGAGGTTGCAAAGACGCGGAGGCAGAATACATCACTATTGCGCTCCTTTTTGGATTGGAGCGTCCTCCGATAGGTTTTGTTCGATTTTTAATTTCGATGTCTGATGCCAATGTAAACTGGATATGATGTTGATCTCTTGGAGGTCGAAAATCGAGGCACATAGGATCGTTTGACAATCAAAGTTACGATAGAGAATGAAACGGCAAACATTATTTACGTTTACGTCCCTGCATCGTTGTGTTAAAACATTAAGAGCGAAAAGCGTTCTCGATTATATTTTTTGTTTTTTTTTTTATTATTATTATTTAAACCCATGTACGAGGATGAATTGAAAAGCTCGCGGCCTAATCAAGAAAAGAAGTTAAAATACGTACAAAAAAAATTTTATTTTTCGAGGTAATCTCCACCTAGGCCGCAAACTTTTCAATATATCCTCGTATTAGGTAGGATTAGAATTTGGACTTAAATAAAATAGTTTGAAGTTTAAAATTAATTTAGATCTAATCAGTAAATATACCTATATTTCAAAATTTAGAACATCGATAGATTTAAGACTCTAATACCAGATTTAATACTGGTCTACCTATAAAACCCAGGAGGGGTTTAAATTTGCTTGGTGAATAAGGTTTAAGGGGCCTTAAGGTTTAAACTTGCAGTTTTAATTTAAATCACGCATTATGGAAAAAAAATTTAAAAACTGGAAATAACTGCTTTATTTAAAATTTACTAAAAAGGAATGAAAGAGTAGGGTTAAAAGTCGTTGAACATCTCCCTACTCTTTTTTTTTTAATCTAAGACTTCATCGATGCCCTTTGTCATTGTAAAATTGCTATCTCTTACCCACGCTCCAAATAATTTTCCTCCACTGGTAATTTCACCTCACATGTTTTTTTTTTGTAATTTTATTAGTATTTGAGCGAACTAAGATATTTTAGCGCACTTCTTCAAATCAGTATTTTTAAACTGTTCTTGTGTTAATTATGTTTTTATAACATTAAGTGCATCTACCTAGTCATGGAGTCGAAAAAAAGCGTTTCTTTAGGAGTTTTTTTAGCGAAACTATTCATTATATTAATCAAATTTTTATTTTATATGGTAATACATAGGCTAAAATATGATTTGTGAAATTCTAATAAACAAAAAAATGGCAGCGCTGCATGTGTTCCCCTGCAGCCCTTTTTTAGGAAGCATTGCGAGAACTGGGAGCTGGAACATCTGAAATCAAAATTTCCAAGAACTTACATTACTAGAAGATCCATCTTGTCTTTAAAAGAAGAAATTGTGATTTTATCAAGAACGTTATTTTTAAATAGCAAAAATGTACAACGCGGTAATGCAATTTTTTCGCTTTTTGTTTAAACGAATGACAGTTGATGAAAAATATATATTTTTTTAAATCCTCCGTCCAAAGACTATTCCCTCTACTAACTTAATTTCTTTGCAAATTTTGATTTCAGATGATCTAGGTCCAAGTAATCGTGCACACCACAATGCACCTTAAAAAAAGGGTTTGCAGGGGAATGCGTGCAGTGCCGCCATTTTGTGTTTTTTTTTTGTAATTAAAATGTAACAAATTGTATTTTAAGCTATGTGTTATATAAAATAAAAATTTGATTTATATAATGAATAGCTTCGCTAAAAAACTTCCAAAAAAAACACTTTTTTTTTCTGCCCAAATGACTAGGTATATGCCCGTAAGCAGACAATTTTAATTAAAAATCATTTAGAAAAATATAAAATTATTTTTTTATAATTGAAAAATTTAATGAAAAAACATAGTTAGTCACATAATCTTATTGTAAAAAGTCTTGTTTCGTCTATTTTTAAGTCTCTTGTGACGTAGATGTTCATCTTTTTGGTGGTCGACCGGGAATTCTTCTTGTTTTTGGTTTTTTTATCTTTTGCCCATCTTAGCCAGCTATTAGCTTACGTGATCCCTTCAATATCGACGTCATGATCTTGCGAAACGGACGATGTCTTGAATCTTGAGTTCTTCTCCTTCTTGGTCTCTCACGGTTATTCCCTTGATAGTGCGCAGTAACTCTCATGATCGCAGATATTCTCGATGCTTTATTTGTCTGATTAAGTATCTCTTGATATAGATTTTTTGAGCTCGATAGCTGTACTCCCAGGAATACTACTACTCACACAGTCAAACCACTGTTCAAACAAATTACCGTCATAATTATCAGTTAAATTATAGTGATCGGGACAGAAGGTTTTATATTGTTGCTTGTCATGTTGTTTGTGTTTTTAATTGTTGGTAATGTGTGGCGAATATTAACATCAGCTTTGATTTTGTAATACTCTGTGTTGATGAGTCTCCTTTGTTTATTCTTGTTTAGTACATACAGTTTTTTTTTCTTCCACTTTCAGTTTTTACATTCCTGATGAAGTTGGAAAATACCAACGAAATATAGAATTTAACAACAAATGAGTTTCCTCTTATTGACCGATTTCCCGAAAATAAAAAATAAAACTTTAACTATTTTATATATATATATATATATATATATATATATACACAGTTTTGTCTACTTTTCTAATTTTTGGTCATAGTGCTTCGTCCTTTTAGCGAATCTCTCTTTTTCTCTCTCTCTCTGCGTAAGTGTGTGTTTTTAAGTAAATAATAATTTTGTTAGACTGTATGTTAGAGTGAAGGACCCTATTATGTGTTCTGTTTTTAAAAGTAGATAATTATAAACTTAGTCAAAGGATTTTTTACAGAATTTATTTGTATTACTCATTTTAAAATATAAATAATACACGAATCATTGTTATTACTAGACAATTTTTCAGTCTACATTCAAAAAGTCTAAATTGTCGTTTTGTAAAATAATAGCATAAATGTCTTTATATGAATGTTTCAAAGTAGTTTACGAAGTAAGTCACAAACTTTTCTTGCCTTTCTTTAGAAAACCTGAAATTATTGTGCGAAGGACACATCAGAATCAATATTTGGCAAACTTTGCCAATTCAAAAACAATAAAAATATTGTTTCGGATGACAAAGTTCTGAAGAATATGAATAATTCAAGCCACTCTTATCTATTCGCAAATGCCATTAATAAAGTCATTATAAAAGTAAACTCTATCAATCTATACTTTCAACTAAAAGCTGCATTATAAATCCAAACTATGTAAAAGATACTTTTAATTAAAAGTTGATGTCTATTAGCATTAACTTAGAAATTTTAGAGTTTTAAGATATAGCCATAGTATAGTTAATTAAATTCTAATTTCTAAGGAAGTTTTTAACAAATTTAAGTTTAAATTTATGGAAAAATATAGCTTTCAAATAGTTCAAGTAGTTTTAATATTTATGATAAGTATTTAAGTGTTTAGCTTCAGACTCTTCTCGAAAATAGAGAGTAACTCAATGAAAATTTAAACAAAATGCGAAGTCAATAAAGCATAAAGTTTTTACACATTACAAATGTTTAAAATAAAGTGTAATATGGGGAAATTGGGAACATTTTATATGTCAGATGATCCTGACGAAACGGTTGTCATTTTAACACCGATAAAAATACACGAGCAGTAGTTATATCAGAGCAACATATAAAAACCAGTCAAGTGCAAGTGCGCAAATAAAGTGTAATATGGGGAAATTGGGAACATTTTATATGTCAGATGATCCTGACGAAACGGTTGTCATTCTAACACCGATAAGAATACACAAGCAGTAGTTATATTAGAGCCACATAAAAAAACCAGTCAAGTGCAAGTGCGCAAATAAAGTGTAATATGGGGAAATTGGGAACATTTTATATGTCAGATGATCCTGACGAAACAGTTGTCATTCTAACACCGATAAGAATACACAAGCAGTAGTTATATCAGAGCCACATATAAAAACCAGTCAAGTGCAAGTGCGCAAATAAAGTGTAATATGGGGAAATTGGGAACATTTTATATGTCAGATGATCCTGACGAAACGGTTGTCATTCTAACATCGATAAGAATACACAAGTAGTAGTTATATCAGAGCCACATAAAAAAACCAGTCAAGTGCAAGTGCGCAAATAAAGTGTAATATGGGGAAATTGGGAACATTTTATATGTCAGATGATCCTGACGAAACGGTTGTCATTCTAACACCGATAAGAATACACAAGCAGTAGTTATATCAGAGCCACATATAAAAACCAGTCAAGTGCAAGTGCGCAAATAAAGTGTAATATGGGAAATTGGGAACATTTTATATGTCAGATGATCCTGACGAAACGGTTGTCATTCTAACACCGATAAGAATACACAAGTAGTAGTTATATCAGAGCCACATAAAAAAACCAGTCAAGTGCAAGTGCGCAATTAGTGTTCCGTACGGTGATTGCTTTTAAAATAAAATAAAAACATTACTCAGGCTAAGTTAATTAGGTGCCTGTCATGTAAATAGCTTAAGATTAAATAATAGCCAAATATTCAATATAGCTGGATCTAGAATCTAATAATAAGAGCGTAAAACAAATATTTACTACCTAAATACTTGTTTAATTATATTCAAATAAAATATTTTTTTTTTGTTTCGATACCTATGCGTTGGCCAACAGTGTGTGTACCGAAAAATATATTAAGACAACCTCCACCGTATCGTAAAGCCAAATAGTTTTCTTTTTATATCAGATAAATTGTCACACGTAAGGTACTCCCGATAAGTTTCGCTTAATTTACACTTTACGCAGGATATTTCAGAATTTTTTTAATCAGTACTTTTCGAGATAAGGAAGAGGACAGTGATTTTTAGCCATTTTTTTAAAAAATAATACCAAGAAAAGTGTACACAAGTATTATATCATATATATTTTTGAACTCGTATTTTCACAAGTTTTCATTTGATACTCCACTCGAACCTGGTAATTTTTCTTTTTACTTCCGATTTCATTCCACAAAACTAAGCCTTTAAGTCAAACTTTAACTTCCAAAACTACACGGCTCTGATTAGGCCATCAATTCCTATATTTGTGCTAAGTTATAGGTTATGCTTATGAGCTGGTCTTCGAATTCTCTCATTTTTGTTTCCTATATACGAGTATTATTCTTTATAGATAAAACAAATTATTGTTATATATATATATATATATATATATATATATATATATATATATATATATATATATATATATATATATATATAATCCAACGTCTCTCTGTCTGTGTATCTGTCTGTCTATTTGTCTGTCCGTTAGTGCGCTTATCACTGGAGAACCACTTATCTGATTAACGTACTTTTTTTTTAAAACATACATATGTTCTCTGGCCAGGTTATAGACTATATTTTATTACGATAGGTAGCATTAGGAATGCTGACAATAATGACGATAATAGTGAATGAAGTCGCAAAAAAGTTTGCCGCTAGCGCGTTCCCTTGCAATACACAGCCTAAACCATTAAATATGGAACAATATTATGTAGCAGAGAATATCTATAATCTATAATATATATATATATATATATATATATATATATATATATATATATATATATATGTATATATATATATATATATATATATATATATATATATATATATATATATATATATATATATATATATATATATATATAATGCAATGTCTCTCTCTGTCTGTCCATTAGTGCGGTTGTCACGCGAGAACCACTTATCCGATTTATGTATCTTTTTTTAAATTCATACATATATTCTTTGGTCAGATTATATCATAATAATAATAATAATAATCTATATCTATAATATATATAAAATGAAACATCTCTCTGTCTGTCTGTCTGTCCGTTAGTGCGCTTACCCCTCGAGAACCACTTATCCGATTTACATGATTTTTTAAATTCTTACATATGTTCTCTGACCAGGCTATAGATATATATTTTATTACATCTATAATATATATAAAATGCAACGTATCTCTGTCTGTCTGTCCGTCCGTTAGTGCACTTATTACTGGAGAACCACTTACCCGATTCACGTGCTTTTCTTTTAAAACTTACATATGTTCTCTGGCCAGGTTATAGACTATATTTTATTACGATAGGTAGCATAAGGAATGAGCAGTGACGATAATAGTGAATGAAGTCGGCAAAAAGTTTGTTTCTAGCGCGTTCTCTTGCAATACACAGCCTAAAACCATTAAATATGGAACAATACTATGTAGCAGAGAATATCTATAATCTATAATATATATAAAAATGCAATGTCTTTCTGTCTGTCTGTCTGTCCATTAGTGCGTTTATCACGCGAGAACCACTTATCCGATTTACGTGTTTTTTTTTAAATTTATACATTTGTTCTCTGGCCAGGTTATCTAGAATCTCCTATCTATAATATATATATATATATATATATATATATATATATATATATATATATATATATATATAATGCAACGTCTCTCTGTCTGTCTGTCGGCCTGTCTCTCTGCCTGTCTGTCTGTTTGTTCGTTAGTGCACTTATCACTGGAGAACAACTTATTCGATTTACATGCTTTTTTTAAAACATGTCCGTTAGTGCGTTACTCTGGCCAGGTTATAGGATATAGTTTATTGCGTTAGGTAACATAAAGAATAAGCAGTGACGATAATAGTGAATCAAGTCGGAAAAAAAGGTTAAAGTTAGCGCGTTCTCTTGCAATATACTGCCTAAACCATTAAATATGGCACAATATCATATTACAAAGAATAAAATATATATAAAATGCAACGTCTCTCTGTCTGTCTGTCCGTTAGTGCGCTTATCACTTGAGAACCACTTATCCGATTTACGTGTTTTTATAAATTTATACATATGTTCTATATAATTCAATATAAGCCTACATAATGGGAGATAAGTATAAATAATGGAAGATAAGGAGAAATAACGGGAGATAAGCAGAGATAAGTCTAGATAATGGGAGTTATGGTGAGATAATGGGAGATAAGGAGAAATAATGGGAGATAAGGAGAAATATTGCGAGATAAGTCGAGATAAGCCTAGATAATGGGAGATAAGGTGAGATAATGGGAGATAAGGGGAAATAATGGGAGATAAGAAGAAATAATGGGAGATGAGCAGAGAAAAGCCTAGATAATGGAAATTATGTAGAGATAATGGGACATAAGGAGAAATAATGGGCGATAAGGGGAAATAATGGCAGATATTTTATTACGTTAAGTAACATAAGGAATAAGCAGTGACGATAATAGTGAATCAAGTCCACGCGAGCGGAGCCTCGAGCACTGCTAGTATATATATATAAAAATTGTTGCTTTGACATATTTTGTATTTTATTTTTTAAGCTTTTCTATTGTGGTTCACTAGAGCTCATTCAGATGATCAGATAACAACTTTTGCACGCAGAAATTTTAACTCTCTGGGAATATTCTTGTTTTTGTTTCTTAGGTGATATGCGATTGATAGATTTATCGTCCGTCATGTTATGTATGTATGTATGTATATACGAGGCTGGTTTGAAAAGTCCGTGCAAAAATAAAAACTACTTATGTGTTTGGGGTAAACCTTTTTTATTTTTCGACATAGTCTCCTTTTAGGCTTATACACTTCGTTCAACGATGTTCTAGTTTGTTGATCCCTTCCGAATAATAGGATTTGTCCAAGTCTGCAAAATATCCATTAGTGTCTGCAATCACCTCCTCGTTTGAATAAAATCTTTGTCCCGCCAGCCATTTCTTCAAATTGGGGAACAAATAGTAGTCCGAGGGAGCCAAGTCTGGAGAATAGGGGGGATGTGAAACGAGTTGGAATCCTATTTCCATTAATTTTGCGACCATAACTGCTGAAGTGTGTGCTGGTGCGTTGTCGTGATGGAAAATGACTTTCTTGTGGGCCAATCGCGGGAGTTTTTCTTGCAGCTCGGTTTTCAAACGATCCAATAACGATGAATAATATTCACCTGTAATAGTTTTACCCTTTTCCAGATAGTCGATGAGGATTATCCCTTGCGAATCCCAAAGGACAGTCGCCATAACCTTTCCGGCTGAAGGAACGGTCTTCGCCTTTTTTGGTGCAGATTCCCCCTTGGTAACCCATTGTTTAGATTGTTGTTTGGTCTCAGGAGTATAGTAATGTATCCATGTTTCATCCACAGTGACGAAACGACGCTTAAAGTCCTCCGGATTCCTCTGGAACAGCTGCAAACCATCCTTGCAACACTTCACACGATTCCGTTTTTGGTCAAGCGTGAGCAGTCGCGGCACCCATCTTGCGGATAGCTTTCTCATGTCCGAATGTTTATGCAAAATATTATGTACCCGTTCAGTCGAGATGCCCACAGCACTAGCAATCTCACGCACCTTAACTCTTCTGTCATCCATCACCAAATCATGGATTTGATCAATGATTTCTGGAGTCGTAACCTCCACAGGCCGTCCAGAACGTTCAGCGTCACTTGTGCCCATATGGCCAGTCCGAAAATTTTGAAACCACTTATAAACTGTTCTAATCGAAGGTGCAGAGTCACCATAATGTTTATCAAGCTTCTCTTTAGTCTCCTGAGGCGTTTTGCCTTTCATAAAGTAATGTTTAATCACCACACGAAATTCTTTTTCGTCCGTTTCTTGAAAATCACTCGACTTCCTTGATTCACACGAATGCCAAACACAAAGAAATAGACCAATATGGCTGAAACTTGGTGTGCGTTCATTCAAGAGATGCTACTAACTAAACATGACCTCGATACGCGACGGTGGTGCCATCTCTCGGACTTTGCACGGACTTTTCAAACCAGCCTCGTATATATATATATATATATATATATATATATATATATATATATATATATATATATATATATATATCCATTAAAATTCCGGAACTCAATCCGTCCGTCCAACAACGAATTTGCTCGACGTTTTGCCAAAATCTCATTTGTCATTTTCAAGTGCTCTTGCTGCTGCTTCTGCTCGATACTGTGATCTTGCTGCTGCTGCCGCTCGAAGCGGTCGTGGTTTATGCGGATTATAGGTGGGGGATCGGGAGTACCCGTTCGAGCATCGGTGTTTGCCAGTTGGTCGTATCAGTGGTAATTACGGGTTCCGGCGCTATGCTGACTGCCACCTTCTCGATGTTTTGATATATATATATATATATATATATATATATATATATATATATATATATATATATATACATATATATATATATATATATATATATATATATATATATATATATATATATATATATATATATATATATATATATATATATATATATATATATATAAAGGGTGTTTTTTATAGAGGTATAAAACTTTAAGTTGGCAACACTTTTTTAACTGGCGGTTATTTTGTCAGCTGTCAAGTGATTTATGTTTAGTTTGGTTTGGCATTTCAACATGAATAGACTGACGCCTGAACAACGCTTCCAAATTGTGCAAATTTATTTTGAAAATCATGGTTCTGTTCGAAATACGTATCGCGCACTACGTCCATTTTACGGTCAACATAATCGTCCATCAGAGCAATTAATTCGATTAACTATGGAACGTTTTCGCACCACGTTTACTCTAAATGATAATACGCTTCCACAGAGACGTCGTACAGGGCGTACAGAAGAAGTCATTGCTGTTGTAGAGCGTAGCGTAGAGGAAGACCCGAATCAGTCTATCGGCCATCGTGCACAGGAATTGGATATGTGTCCATCCACTTTATGGAAGATTTTGCGGAAAGATCTTGGTTTGCGTGCTTACAAAATCCAACTCGTGCAACAATTGAAGCCACACGATCACCTAGCAAGGCGTAGATTCGGTGAATGGGCCCAAAACAAGATTGCCGTTGATCCCGATTTTCATAAGCGAATTTTGTTTAGCGATGCAGCTCACTTTTGTTTGAATGGATACGTCAATAAACAAAACTGCCATATTTGGAGTGATGATAATCCTCAAGTGTATGTTGAGACACCGTTACATCCAGAAAAACTGACTGTTTGGTGTGTTTTATGGGCTGGTGGAATCATTGGTCCGTACTTCTTTAAAAACGATGCTGGTCAGAACGTTACAGTCAATGGTGACCGCTATAGAGCCATGATTACTGACTTTTTCGTTCATCAATTGAACAACCATGATGTGCAGGAGCTGTGGTCTCAACAAGACGGCGCAACATGTCACACAGCTCGTGCCACAATTGATTTATTGAATTAAACGTTTGGTAACCGCATAGTTTCCCGTTTCGGACCCGTGAATTGGCCTCCAAGATCGTGCGATTTAACGCCGCTAGACTATTTTCTGTCGGAATATGTGAAGTCGCTAGTCTACGCCGATAAGCCCGAAACGATTGACCACTTGGAGGACAACATTCGCCGCGTTATTGCCGATATACGGCCACAAATGTTGGAAAAAGTCATCGAAAATTGGACCTCCAGATTAGACTACGTCATATGCCAGAAGTCATATTTAAATTATAATGCCAGAAGATTATCTTTCGAATAAAGTAAATTTCATGTCAATTTAAAAAATTCATCTTTGTTTTATTCCATTTCAAAGTTCTATACCTCTATAAAAAACACCCTTTATATATAGGTTTTTATATTCCTTTATGTTTAATGTGTCGGGACTTATATTCAAGTATCTAGGCTGTCTGAAAAGTTCTCGGCTTGACACATAGCTGGCTTTAAAAACTGTGAAACCATAATTCCATTCCAACATCCATCCTTTATATAAACACATGTAAAATTTTATTTAGATCTGTCAATTTATTCGAGTAGCAGCAGCTGTTTAATATTAACGTGTCATTGATTTTTTTAAAATGGAAAAAACTGAAGAACGTGCAGTGATTAAATTGTTTTGCATGCTTGAACACCAACACTAATTCATTTTAAATTCCTAAAAGTGTATAAGGATGCATTACCTTCACTTTCCACTGTAAAAAAGATGGACTGCTCTTGTTAAATCTGGTCGTACAAGCCAAGAAGATTATCCACGGGAAGGTTGTCCAAAAACTGCTACAACACCACAGATCATCAAGTCCATGATATGGTGTTAGATGATCGACGAGTGAAAGTGCGTGAAATAGCTGAGGCCATAAGCATCTCAAAAGAATGAATTGAAACTATTTTGCACGAAGAATTAGATATGAAAAAGCTTTGTGCAGAATGGGTGCTGCATTTGCTGAAAATTGACCAAAAACGCAATCGAATGCGTATTTGTCAAGCATGTTGGTACTAAACCCAAAAAAATGTCAGTTGCTATTGTTTGGACGTACCGCTTGGAGAAAGCAATATTCTAATCATTTAAACATTATTGTAGGTACTGAGCGGCTAGAAAACTTGGATAATGCTAGGAACTTGGGTTTGATAATGGATATAGAGTTGAGATTCACAGCACATATAAATAATTGCATAAAAAAGGCGTTTACTAATCTTAAACTTATATATAGCCAGCGTCATTTATTAAGTGTAAATTTAAAAAAACTATTATGCGATAGCTTAGTTTTGTCCCACTTCACATTTTGTGATACAGTGTATGGTCCCTGTCTCCTGGAATGGGACGCTCGGCGTATTCAGCGCATTCAGAATTACTGTGTCAGGCTGATTGGTGGTATAAGAAAATATGATAGGGGTGTGACTGCAAAGATGAAAGAAGTTGGGTGGCGCTCCATGAAAGAAAGGAGACTTCTTCATAGTTTAGTAATATTTAATAAAATAATTTGTAAAATGCGCCCAAATTACTTGTATCAAAAAATTAAATTTAGACATGATGCTCATAACCTAGACTTAAGGCATAAACAACAAATATCACCACCCTTGCATAGAACAGCACAATATCAAAGATCATTCAGTTACCAGGTCTACAGTATTTATAATAAAGTTCCAGATAATTTAAAAAGTCTTAAAGGCTTGAAATTTAAAAATGAAATTGGCAAAATTATATCATTATTTTTATAAATTGTTTTCTTATATTTACATGATACATCCGAAATATGTTTGCAACAGTACATGTATGCCCCATAATTATATATGATACATAAGTAATATAATAATTTTTAGGTTAGGATAGGTTAAGATAGGAAGCTAAACTTCAACTTCGCCTTTTGTATATTATACAATAAAGTCATCATTATTATTATTATTATTATTATGTTTGGATGGATTTCAAATATCGTTTCATAACTGTTGATAAAACTTGGATCCACTACTATACACCAGAGTGAAACAAACAGTCGAAATAATGGAAAGAAGCCGGTGGTAGTGTACCAAAGATGGGAAAGATGGTTTCATCAGCAGGGAAGGTTATGGCAACAATCTTTTGGGATTACGAAGGTGTTTTGTTAATCGATTATTTTTAGAAAGGCAGAACAATTAACTCTGGATATTATTGTAACCTTTTGGATCAGTTGGATGCAAAAATTCGTGAGAAAACACCTGCTTTAAAGAAGAGAAGAATCATTTTTCATATGTATTTTGACGATGACAAAATTCAACGAATTAAAGTACGAATTTCTTGAACATCCAGCGTATTCACCAGATTTAGCTCTCTCTGAACCCTGAAAAAATTCCTGGCTGGAAAGTCTTTTACATCAAATGACGAAGCTATTGCAGCCGAGGATGGATATTTTGCAGACCTTCGGGAATCACACTTTAATGATGGTATTGAATTATTGGAAAAACTTTGGAATACATGTATTGAAGTTTCAGGAGATTATATTGAAAAATAAATAAATTTTACGTTAAAAAATTTTTTCTGTCTTTGTTAGGCCTAGAACTTCTCAGACAACTCACTACCATATAACTACACATTCAAGCCAGTTTATTTTTGGTATTTTTACGTTCGTTACTTTCTGTGGCATGTTAATAATTTTTGTTCACCTGTTTTTTATCGCCATAATTCAAGATTAAGTCTAGTTTCTATAGTAATGAATGAGAAAATCATCTCACTAAAACTAAATAAGCTCAATAAATTTCTATTAGTCTTTTTTAATTTCTGATTTATTCTAGAATCTTCAACAGAAAAATGTTCTTTTTCTGGTATACACCGAAAAATAAGAAAGATTAAAATCTATTTGAATGTTACGCTTATTTTTTTTTTTTATGGTTATTTCTTCATAATTTTTTTTCCTTTTGCGCCTGGGATTATCAGAAAATATAAAAACTTTGAATAAATTGTTATTTAATTTACCTATAATTTCGTTTCATTTGCTAGCTGAT
Organism: Pachyrhynchus sulphureomaculatus; assembly: GCA_019049505.1. Classification (NCBI taxonomy): domain Eukaryota; kingdom Metazoa; phylum Arthropoda; class Insecta; order Coleoptera; family Curculionidae; genus Pachyrhynchus; species Pachyrhynchus sulphureomaculatus. The sequence continues at coordinate 50,079,137 of CM032451.1, read as the reverse complement.
AACCAAACACATCATTTCTTTAAATAGTCAACATCTTCCGTAGAATCAAAGGTTTCCTGCTTTTATACTAGGTTCAAATTCGCAAATAGGCTTAAGAATGTGACATCCAGCTATTTAAAAGAATATACTTGTGGCGTTTTTAATAAGCGGAGCCAACTTCTCTCCGACAAAAGAACTGACGTTCGCCAATCTAAATGTATTTTTGTTCCTTTAAGTTATATCAAAATACTCTCTAAGGATTTCTTGTTGTTAATAATTCTTTCGTTTTAGTCTTAAACTTCCGACTGGATAAATCTTTAATAATATAGTATAAGATAGGTAGATATAAAATTCTACAAAAGAGGCAGCAATAAGCAATACTCTTTTGAATAAGGGCCTGCCTGTTCTGAGGGCTGACAATTTCATTTTAATATCTTGTTCCCTAATTATGCTCCTTATCATTGTATTGTTGACGAATTCAGATTATTTTTAATATACAGCAGGCACTGGTAAATATACAGAGCTAGCATTGTTATGATTTTTAATGGTCTAAAATATTCCTGCCAGGATTGTCTTCATGGTATGTGTAAGTGGATTCTTATGATCCTTTTTACTGTTCCGTATCTATATGTATTCACTTATAGGATCACTTCGGTGTTTGTCTATCGGTCTGTCTGTCTGTCCCACCCGATTTTCTCCGAGACTGTTAGACATAGAAAGTTGAAATTTGGCACAAATATAGGAATTGATGGCCCAATCAGAGTCGTTTTGAAAGTTAAATTTGGACTTGAAGAGGTTAGTTTTAGGGGGTGAAATCGGAGTGAAAAAAAAGTTACCAGGTCATCGAGTGGGGTGTCAAATGAAAGCCTGTGAAAACGCGAGTAAAAATATATGTGATGTAGTAAGAGGGTTGTATGATAAGTACCTGACCTTGGCCAGAGATGGCGCTAATACTGTTTAAAAAATTATAGTTTTCGTAAACATAATCTTTCACAAGAATCCTGTTCAATTTTCAAGTCGCTGCGTGATTTAGTTTGTGAGTGGCAGCCATTTAAATAGAACAAGTTTGGTAATTTTACAACAGTAGAAAAAATTGAATATTAAATAAAAGTAATAGCAGTATATATCACCACTACAGCAAACACTTTATTTTTACACTCGACGCGCGCTTCGCTAACCATGTTAGCTTCATCAGGAGCGATGACTGGCTAAAGTTAACTACAAATCTATCCTATTTATACTTATCATAATCCTTGAATTACTTAGGCGTAATTAATAGCATAGGCGAAGTCATCAGTTCCGGTGAAGTAACCCTCTGTCTTTATTTAAACTACTTTTACATTATAATTTCCATACTTTCCTACGCGTTCAACAATCTTCTATCAGATACATTTTTAATTAATCTTAGATTATCTAATGTTACAGTATGATCAGTTTCAAGGGCATGTTCGGTAATGCTAGACTTTGCTGTTCTACTGTATTTTAAATGTGGTAAATGTTCTTTAAATCGTGTTTTAATTGACCTTTTAGTTTGCCCAACATACTTTTTGTCGCAATCATTACAACTAATTTCAAAAATTTCACTTTTCTCACAATTAGGAATCTTATCTTTGGAATTTCCTAAAATATTCCTCAGATTGTCTGATGACTTATAGACTGAGATGAGGCCTACCTTATTAAATACCTTATTGAGTCCCCTGCTATATTTGGGATTATATGGATATGGATTATATGGTATGGAGACATATTTATATACAAAATAGTCCTGCTATATTTCAGATTATATGGTATGTACACATACTTGGTCTTATTTTCCTCGTGTGTAAAAATGTGGAATTTTGAATATTTAACCTGAACTTATATCTATTTATTAATAAATAGACTATTTTGTATATAAGTATGCCTCCATACTATATAATCCATATCCATATAATCCGAAATATAGCAGGGGACTCAATAAGGTATTTAATAAGGTAGGTCTCACGTCAGTCTATAAGTCATCAGATAATCTGAGGAATCTTAGAAAATCCCAAAGCTAAGATTCCTAATTGTGAGAAAAGTGGAATTTATGAAATTAGTTGTAATGATTGCGACAAAAAGTATGTTAGGCAAACTAAAAGGTCAATTAAAACACGATTTAAAGGACATTTAGCATATTTAAAATACACTAGAACAGAAAAGTCTAGCATTGCCGAACATGCCCTTGAAACTGATCATACTGTAACATCAGATCATCTAAGATAGGAGATTGTTGAACGCAAAATGTAAAATTAGTTTAAATAAAGACAGAGGGCCTAGTCCTTATAGTCCCCTCTACTGGTACCGCCTGAGTAATTCAAGGATTAGGCTAAGTATAAATGGGGTAGATTTGTTGTTAACTTTAGTCAATCATCGTTCCTAATGAAGCTAACATGGTTAGCGAAACGCGCGTCGAGGTAAAAATAAAGTGTTTGGTGTAGTAGTGATATATGTACACTGAGTAGTGTCATTGTGCCAAAGATTGCACATTCCCAACATAAAAGTAATAAAATATTTGTTTTTGAAAAACAAAACAAATGACGAGATAAAAGTGGAACTCAGCGAAATCTACGGAGACTATTGGACAGCTGAATTCAAACGTGGTCGTACAGGCATTTTTGATGAAGAACTTCCAGGTCGTCCAAATGAGGTCTCCACACCAGAAATACTCGAAATAATCCATGATACACTGACAAATGATCGGAGAATGAAAGTGCGTGAGATTGCTGAGACTATGGGCATCTCCATTGAACGGGTGCAGGAAATATTAACAACTCATCTGGATATGAGGAAGCTTTCCGCAAGATGGGTGCAGCGATTGCCCACAACTGAAAATAAACATGCACGTGTTTCAACTTCAAAACAATGTTTGGCGATGTTAAAGTGCAATCCGAATAATTTTTGGCATCGATTCATAACTGTTGACGAAACATGGATTCATCACAGCATACCAGAGACCAAGGAACAGTCCAAACAGCACATTTTCCGTAGCGAACCGGCGCCAAAGAAGACCAAAGCGACTTTATCGGCCAACAAATTCATGGCCCTAATGTTTTAGAATGCACATGGCATAATCCAAGTCGATTACCTTGAAAATGGCAAAACGATTAATAGAGAGTATTATGTCAACTGATTGGATCGTTTCAGCCATGCTGTGAAAGAAGAACGGCGTCATTTGGCAAAGAAAAAATTCTCTTTCATCAGGACAATGCACGCTTGCACACTTGTGTCATCGCCAGGGCAAAATTCCATAAGTTAGGATTCGGATTGCTTCCGAATTGACCATATTCGCCAGATTTAGCCCCCCAGCGATTATTTCCCATTTCCGAATATGAAAAAATGGCTCGGCGGAAAAAAATTCGGCTCAAACGGTGATTGCTAAAACAAACGCCTATTTTGAAGGGTTGGGAAGAGATGGGATAAAAAAGACAGAAAAAACGTTGGACTAAGTATATCAAGCTTAAAAGAGACTATGTTGAAAAATAAAATAAATTTTACACATGAAAAAGGTTTTTTTCTTGTCAGGGTCAGGTACTTATCCTACACCCCTCATATTTGCGCACGTTTTTCTTTGTATTATTTTTTAAAAAATGGCAAAAATACCCCTGTCAACCTAATTAATCTCGAAAAGTTTGTTTTTCAAATTTTGAAAAAATTCTGGAACAGTTTAAAAATACTGAAAAAATACTGAAAACTATGTTTCCCTGCAAAATGGTGAAGGTGTATCATTTTGCGACAATTACCGGGCATGGCTCGTGAAAATGCATATTGACCTAATTAACTTAGCCTAGATAAGGATGTTACGTTATTTTAAAAGCAGTTAACACTAACTGCGCAAGTCCAACTTGCACTTAACGTTTTTTTTTGTTGTTTAGAAATAATTTTTCAAGCTAGTCGATTATGAAAAGGTTCCATATAGGCAAGGGTCATAGTTTCAACTGTTGAGTTTATTTTGGGCCCAAATAAATTACACCCCACAGTTTTGAGTTAAGATTTTCAATATATTTAAAGGAGAGTCCTGAGTTTATATAAAGGTCCAAAAACGTAACTTGAAGCTTATATAGTAACATGATTAATGTCGTCTTATCTTGGTTGAAATATAGCTAGTTTACTTAGAAACAATATCTTGTGTGATTTCTGTTGAGATTTACTATATTTTCTGATTCCTTATTTATATGAGAAGTGTACAGCGTAGTATTATTCGCATATACAGGGTGCTCTATATGTATGGAATAATGATTCCACAGCATTTATAATTTATTGTATCAAAAAAAATGTTTAAACAGAAGTTATAGGTTGTGATACGGCGCACATGCTGACGTTGAAAATAAAATGTTTTAAACTGTCAGTTCGAAGAAATTACACCTTGTTATTTTTTTTCTAAATGGAAAGCCCTGTAGGTTATTTTTATTTTTGAGTCTAAAAATTCTAGATATTATTATTATACCATATTCCTAAATTGAACTGTTTTGGAATTATTGTCATTTGAAATTTAAAATAAAAAAAGACAAAAAAACTATTAATAAATACTCTAGGTTTATTTTTAAGGTAACAGTTGCTCAAAATGTCTACCGTTAACAGCGAGGCAATAACCCAATCTGTCATACACAGCCTGAACAGAGTTTTGCAGAAAATCCGGGGTGATCTGTGCTACTTCATATTATATTCTTTGTTGTAAATCTTCTACAGTTTCAGGTCGATTTCGGTGAACATTTGTTTTCAAATGACCCCATAAAAAAAAATCGATTGGCGCAAGGTCAGGACTTCTTGCAGGCCATACTTCAGCACCTCTTCTGCCTATCCATCAATTATGAAAAATCTCATCCAAATATCTACGAATATTGATTTCATAGTGAGAAGGTGCTCCGTCCTGTTGATGCTACAGATTCCTGTTAGGGGTATCCAAATTATTTTCATCGGGAAATCGGGGAATAACTTGCTCTTAGAGTAATTGTAAATACCACTGTCCTATAAGATTTCCATCGATAAAAAAGGGACCAATGATATGACGTCTACAAATCCCTGCCCACTGGTTTATCTTTTGTGATCTTTGAGAATGACTGTCGATTATCCAGTGGGAATTCTCAGTAGGCTAGTACCGGCAGTTATATCTGTTAGCTCTTCCGTTAAGACAAAATGTGGCCTTGTCAGGAAAAACAATATTATAAATTATTGACTCATTCATCTTCAGATAATTCTTGCAATAGAATGGGTTTGTATGGATGCAATTTTTCTTCATTCAGTATACGACTTAAGGTACCTTTATTTATGCTGTGGTCTAGGCAAAGCTAACGAGTGTCTATATGGAGATTTTCTGTAATTTGCAATAAAACAGCTAACTTTTTATCATTGTTTTAAGTTTTGGAGATCCAGATTTAGAACGATTCTTAACATGACCTGATTGTATAAATCGTTTTAATGATTTGCTAACTGTGGATTGGGCAATAGGTTCTCCAATCAGATATTCTGCGTTAAAAAGATCACACACCTTCTGTTGTGTTCTCCTACGGTCTCCGTAACCAACCATCATTAACAAAGTGATTTTTTCAGTTTCTGTTAGTTGTACCGTTAACAGTATGACGCTCAAATTGCAGTTTCACAAAATGCAGCAATAAACGTTTTCGTCAATAAATCATTTTTTGACGCGTTAAGTCGTTACCTGATGACAGTAAATGTCTGACACAAGCCAGCTTAAAAAAAAAATTCTATTTAAAAAAATCAAGATGGTGTAATTTTTTCGAACTGACAGTTCAAAACATCTTATTGTCAACGTCAGAATATGCGCCGTATAACACCCCATAACTTTTATTTAAACATTTTTTTGATATACTGATTAATAAATTATTATTCCATACATATGGGGCACCCTGTAGTATATTACTGATGTCTACGTTTACTCGTTCCTTTTCACCGGTCACTAAACTTGCCAAATATGCTATTCAGAAAATTCATAATTTTTTTTTACATAAATCCTCTTAACACCGACCGAGTCTACCTTTTCCAGACAAAATTGTTCTTTCTTTAAAATGAAAATTTCAAGTAGGGAAGCGCAAGTGGTTGAAATTTTTATATTCATGAAAAACAAAACCTACGTCTAGACTATTACGATTTTTCCAGAAGATATTGCGTTTGAAAACATAGGAAAACGTAGAGAAAGAAGCAGCGACCGGATAACATTATACACACCTGGGGTATATTTTTGTATGTCTTAAACATATTTGTGGTTATGCTAAGGAAATATGATACAATTTTATATAGGAAGATATTTTATGTTAAGGGGTCGTGAGGGATGTAAGCAGCTAAATATTTTAAATAAAACATTTTTTTATCTTTTCTCAGCGACCTTTCCTCAATTTTAAAATGATATATGAATAGCTTCTACCAACATTCTGCGTCTATAAAGTATGTACTTTAATACAAATATAAATGCAGATGGTCTATTGGTGTCAGCATACAAAAACGTATTGATATAATTAAAAAGGTATAAAATGGTTACATAAAATATTACATTAAACCTATCAGTTACAAAGATATAAACATTGACTTCAATAGCCCATAAAACTTCATAATTTAAAAGCTCTAAATAATTACACTAGTTTACAAAAAAAATACTTATTTTTGTTCATAGAACGAAACGTATATTTTTTAAGTAAGCTAAGTAGGGTAAGTAATAAAGTATTTTTGTTTTAAGCTGGCACGTCATAATTCTCAGATAAAACCGTTCTGTTTCCCATCTATCCGCAGTAATTGTAATGATTTCTTTGTTTGATTCTGTAAACAACGAGGTGAAATAAATAAGAAAGATTGTTCTAAAATGTCGTCTAGAATGGGTAAAATTAATCCAAACCGTTTTTGCTACGCTTGTGGCAAAATTGTTCAATTAAATCGAAATTATCATATGGCAAACTCACTGCAAAACGCCTATTTACATTATTTTTGATTTCCAGTGTCACATCAAGATAAATACTGGGTTCCTCATGTGGTCTGCACAACCTGCAGACTGGTCCTCAACTACTGGTATTCAGATAAAAACAGTTCTTTGAACTTTGGTAAATCAATGATCTGGGGAGAGCCAAATAACCAGGCAACCGGCTGTTACTTTTGCTTGACTAAATCTTTTGGTTTCAACTCGAAAAACAAAGATAAAATAGAATATGCAGATGTTCCATAAGTATCTAAGCCTGTGCCTCATTCAAAGGATTTGCCAGTTCCTACACTACCCGGCAGAAGTGACCAAACCCGAAATATCACAGCTACATCAAGCAGTATTCCGTTGGACCAGAGAACTGACAGTAAGCAGTCCAGCTCGGATAGCTTTGTCGCGATGAGGACGGTCCACATTTGATAACTCAGTCTGAATTCAACTATCTTATAAGAGATTTGCAGTTGTCTAAGTTTAAAAGTGAATTACTTGCCTCAAGGTTGCAGCAGTGGAAGTTGCTTGATCCTGACACAAGAGTTAGTATTTATCGCTCCAGGCGGAAGATCTATGCTGCTTTTTTTACAGAAGAAAATGAATTTTGTTATTGTCATGACGTTAATGGATTGTTCGAAGAAATGAAACAACTAAACAACCCAGAAGACTGGCGCCATTTTATCGATTCCTCAAAGACGAGCCTCAAAGCTGTTCTTTTGCACAACGGAAATAAAAAGCCTTCTATCCCAATAGGCCATGCAGTAAATTGTAAAGAAACTTATGAATATTATTTTAATTAATTATTAATTAAATATTAATTAAATTGATCAAATATGAATGTAACCATTGGTATATCTGTGGTCGCCTAAAAGTCATCGGTATGCTTTTGGGTTTGCAAGGCGGATATACAAAGTGCTGTTGCTTCTTGTGCTTATGGGACTTGAGGGCAAAGAAGGATCACTATAAAAAGAAATTTTGGCTTATGAGTACCGAATATGTTCCAGGTAAAATGAACATTAAAAATACATGTTTGGTTAACCCAAAAATATTATATTACCATCGCTTCACCACCTCGTTGGAATCGAGGACTGATGGACTTATACGTGATAATAGAATTATTACTGTCAAAATGATAGCTCAGAAGGTTGAGATAAGCGTTGGAACTGTTCACAAGATGATTCAGAATCATTTACAATGCCCGCCCTCATACGGCCCGGCTTACCCAAGAAAAGCTTCAAGAACTGGGTTGGGAGATCTTGCCTCATCCCGCATATAGCTTAGACCTGGCTCCGTGTGATTTTTACCTGTTCGGACTTCTCAAAGAAGCCCTACGTGGATAGAGGTTCACCGACAATGAAGAAGTGAAGGAAAAAGTGCAAGAGTGGCTTCGACGACAACCAAAAGAATTCTTTGCCACAGGAATCAAGAAGCTAGCAGAAAGGTGGGGCAAGTGTACTAACGTTGGGGGAGGATTATGTCGAAAAGTAGGTCAAATTTTGTAGTAATCCAATAAACCGTTCTCGAGCTAGAGTTATTTGTCTCTTTACTTATTGAATGACCCTCAATAATCTGAATTATTTTTTTTTTTGGTTCTAAATCATCGATAAATGAACTTGACGATAATAGACTTGCGACTCAAATGACCGATACTAAACAGAAATTAAAAATCTCTTTGAAGAAGTAAGAAATTCAAATTTATTTTATTAGTGTAGCTTTTGGCGAAATCTGCAGTATCGTCTCGTATATTTGATATCCGTGACATTGCTGTACTCTCCAAACCCGAATATATATTCACATATATATATATATATATATATATATATATATATATATATATATATATATATATATATATATATATATGTATAATACGAATACGGAAGATGGGAAAATAATCCTATTTCAACATTAAAGTTGAGACAATCACTCCACCTATACAACAAAAAAATATGTCATGCCAACAAGCATTAGTATGAGCATCTCAGTGCAGCCAACTCAGTCCAGAGAAACCTACTAAAATTTGATATTGGTAGCTACAAGCGTTTAAGAACAGCTGAATCTCCACGAATCATGGCAACAGTATGATGCGGGAACGCTCCATTGTCTTATATAATTCTGCACCGACTTACTAGTCGTTAATGTATATTAGAAATAACAAGGGCCCCAGGACAGAATCCTGCTTTTAGACATTTAAGAAAAATTGTTCTTTGTAAATAAATAGTTTCATTGTTTCCTGGGATTGATCTTGCTCAATAGCGATTCACGAATTCCTCCATATTAAGAATATTTACTAAAGACAAAAGTAACTTTCGAAATTTGCAAGAAAAATTGTCTCTACTTGAAATTCTTTTTTTTTTAATAAACATGTTTTAGTTCATCCATTCATTCATCTGACACTTATAACTTAAGAAATAAGATGGGACAAAGATAATAAACTTTAGAGTCAAATTTCTAATATTCTCAATATATAGATCTGTCTATGATTCCAGTTGAGATTACGGAAGGATTAGGTATGAATGATACAAAAATTTAAAAAAACCAGTTACGCGCAATTAGTGTTCCGTACCGTGTTTACCTTTAAATTAAAAATTTACTATCTAATAGCCAAAAAATCTAGAATCTAGTAGTAAAAGTTTAAAATAGAGATTAGTAGACTATGAGAGTTCTGGCGGAATATCCCATGTATTTTCTTATGGGCCTAAAAATTGCATTTTTGGTGCCATTTTTTGGTGTATGTGCACATGCATGAGGTTGGCCAATGAGCGTCGAGCCGAGTGCAGTATCAGTTGTCTATATGCAGACGGAGCGGGGTTGACGTAACAGAATATTTGGCGAAGGCGCGGCACTGCATCGCCTGTTGCCTATATGAAAGGCTGATGCAACGGAATTAACTATTGAAGTATTTTAATATAATTAACAAAAAGTTAGGTATAGGACCAGGATTCGAACCTTCATATCCTCGATTTCCGTTTTGCAAATCTTGCATCTATGCCACTGATCCACTGAGACTTCTTATAAGAAAGTAAAGGTATTACATTCGAAAATTTTAAGCTTATGGTCACAAGGGTCTTATTAGTCTTCGGTTTAATATTCAAAGCTTAATATAATGCAAATATTCATTTTTTTTAAGAAATACCTTGAATTATGACATGTACGAATGCATAAAAGTCTCGTCTTAAACAAACGATCCAGAAAATGCTGTGAAAATATGTAAATAGGTTTTCTGTATAAAATAACAAGGAAAATTTTATTTCTATACAGTTAGTTATTCTAACTAGTATTTTGATTTCGGCAGTTTCTTTAACACAAAGTAATTATGAATATTCATGCCACTTTTATTTTTGAATTCCTCGATTCTAGTTGACCAAAAGAGCCTTAATGAGACATAAAGGGTGTGTGTGTTTTAAAAAAAAGGTAGGGGACAAAAAGACAGTACCTGCCTGAAGAAGTAGTTACCTGTTTTAAGAAGTAATTAGCTGTTTGCACAGGTAAAAAAGTGGTCAAAAAGGTCTTGTAATAGCATTACTAAAAAGGCTTTATCGGGAAAGACTGCAAAAGGTGTTTTCTTGCAGCTGTAAATTGGTAGTAAACCCAGGTAGACAGGTAAGTATAGGTAAAAGCCGGGTATAACGTCAGAAGAGCCTTAATCTGTACCTGTATAACCTGTGCGAAGAAGTAATTACCTCTCTTAAGAAGTGCGTAGTTGTTTTTACACAGGTAAAAAAAGGAGTCAAAAAGGCATTGTTTATATAAAGGGGTAAAAAAGGTGTCAAAAAGGCCTTATTTAGGGGGTCGGGGGTGGGTGTCAAAAATGCTTTGCCAGGGGGGTAGTTTTTTAAGGGTAGTTCTTGTATGATGTAAAAAAGGCAAAATAAAATTTTTTTTTTGAGGTTAACTCTAACCCCTTCATTTTGGGGCCTTAAGTATTTTATTTAAATTAAAAAAAGTCCTCACAAAGTGTCAAAAAGGCCTTATTTAGGGGGTCGGGGGTGGGTGTCAAAAAGGCTTTGCCAGGGGGGGTAGTTTTTTAGGGGTAGTTCTTGTATGATGTAAAAAAGGCAAAACAAAATTTTTTTTTTGATGTTAACTCTAACCCCTTCATTTTGGGGCCTTAAGTATTTTATTTAAATTAAAAAAAGTCCTCACAAAGTGGGATACGAACCGCCAACCTTTCGTTTATAAGACAGATTCTATACCTATTACTCCATCTTGCTTGTTGAATAAAATTGTTAAATGAAATATAGACTATAATAAAAATGATAGTTTAGGCAGCAAACATCATAAGAAAATTCGAACAAATTGGTAATATGCTGTTAGATGAAAACATTAGAGAATGTAAAATTCATATATAGAGAGAGCTTGCTAGCATGCAATTGAGTTTAAATGATTTAAATATTAGCGAGGGTGCTAGCATGCAACTAAAAATAAATGTTTTTATTATAAATATGTATAAATTAAAAAAAAGTAAAACAACAATTGTAACAATGAAATATTTAGATATTTAACTCAACTACACTACAAATTATAAAAATGTATGTGTGACATTTTGCAATAGGATACGTTATGTTTTAAAACATGAGAAAATAAATGTAAAGTTTTATTCATATATGTACGTATAGTCTATGGGGGAAAAATGCTTATTTGTTTATATATTAGATATTTTATTTTAGACAGTAGAAATAAATATTATATTATACTTACGCACATATAGTAATTGAAAAAAAATGCTTATTTGTTTAAATATTAGATGTTTTATTTTAAACAGGGGAAATAAATGTTAATTTATGCTTATGCACGTATAGTAATTCGGAAAAAATGTATATTTGCTGATATGCATAAAGTGTTGTTTTAGAACATTATCAGGAAAAAAGTGGTGTGAAATTATGTAAATATGTTTTCTGTATAAAATAAAAAAAAACTTTATTTCTATATAGTTAGTTATTCTACCTAGTATTTTGTTTTCGGCAGTTTTTTTACCACTAAGTAATCATAATTAGAGTTCCTTTATATTTATCATATTCTTCTAAAAATGAGACCGTAGAAGACAAAGTGAAAGATTTACCGATCAAATACTGATGAGTCAAGGCGAATGATGAAAGAAAACTAAAATTATTTTTAGATGGTATGAAAAAAATTTACTAAAGTAGATTTTTATATCGAAGAGAGAAAAAAGGATGATTATTCAGAAATAGTTTTGATTTTCCATATAAAACAGTACTTGAAGATGGTATTACGAGGCATGGTAAGCTGAATTTCATACGGATATAACCCTTTATCGAGACGTGTATTCTTAACACTGATCTGGGAGGAATCAAGCGGACTATATGCATTCAACACTTTTTATAGCATTGATTTAAGTTACTGGTGAAATCCAGGTTTCTATCCAGATGAATCACTTACTTTTGGGTAGACTCTGGAAAATGCATAGTACTATATTTGGGAAAAGAGCCCTAAATATGTGCGCAACATTCCATTATTGGTCAAATTTGAACTTTTTGTAAAATTAAAAGTTAATGCATAAAAAGAACTTTTCAAACTTTAACAAATATAACACACAATACTGATAAAATATAATTGTGGATAACATTGTATAAAACTTCTGAAATATACTTTTAAAATTTACAATTGCTTAAGATTTGAAAATTTCTTGTAAAAAACAGTCAGCTTTGCTGACTTCTCGAAATATTAATAAAAACATTACATTCTCCAGTGCATATACTCTTAACAGCTTTGGCTTTTTTATCTGTTCAAACAGGGAATTACTTCTTAACACAGCTAATTACCTCTTCAGTCAGGTATTGTCTATTTTGTCTCAAACAGGTAATTACATCTTAAGGCAGGTAGTACAGGTAATTACTTCTTAAGATGCCTAGAAAAATTTACACCTTCAACCGATTGGTTTTTATTGTCCTCATTTCATTTATCCCCATTTTAATTATATGGCCAGCTAGATTAGAATAGTCTAGAATCTGGCTCATATATCCTGATATTTATTTAGTTGCAAAAAAACATTACGAAAACGACAGGGAAATAAAGTATTTGTAAAATGGTTAGGTTTTGATAATAAACATACTAGTTGGATAGATAAAAATGATGAATAAATAAAATATTTCATTGTTACAATCGTTTTATTTTTTATATTTGATAGATATTTATAATAAAACAATTATTTTAAGTTGCATGCTAGCACTCTCGCTAATATTTAAATCATTTAAACTCAGTTTCATGCATGCTAGCAAAATTTAAATAAAATACTTAATGCCCCAAAACGAAGGGATTAGAGTTACCTTCATAAAAAAAATAATTTATTTTGCCTTTTTTACATCATACCAAAACTATCCCTAAAAAACTACCGCCTTGGTAAGGCCTTTTTGACACCCACCCCAACACCCTAAATAAGACCTATTTGACACCTTTTTTTCCCCTTCATATAAACAATGCCTTTTTGACTTCTTTTTTACCTGTATAAAAAACAACTACGTTCTTCTTAAGACAAGTAATTAACTCTTCGCACAGGTTACACAAGTACAGATTAAGGCCTTTCTAACATTACACCTGGCTTTTACCTATTCTTACCTGTCTACCTGTGTTTATTATCTATTTACACCTGCTAGACAACACCTTCTTTAGTCTTTCACGATAAAGCTTTTTTGGCTATGCTATTACAAGGCCTTTTTGACCACTTTTTTACCTGTGCAAACAGCTAATTACTTCTTAAGACAGGTAACTACCTCTTCAGACAGGTACTGCCTTTTTGTCATCTACCATTTTTTTTGTAAACACACACACATACACTTATGTCTTAATAAGGCTCTTTTGGTCAACTGGAATCAAGTGATTCAAAAATAAAAATAGTATTAATATCATAATTATTTTGTGTTAAAAAAACTGCCGAAAACCAAATACTAGGTAGAATAACTAACTATATAGAAATAAAATTTTTCTTGTTATTTTATACAGGAAACCTATTTTGTGGATCATTTGTTTAAGACAAGACTTTTATGCATTCGTACATGTCATAATTAAAGTCATTTCTTAAAAAAATTAAATATCTGCATTATTTTAAGAATTAAATATTAGACCAAAGACTAGTAAGACCCTTTTGACCATAACCTACAAATTTTCGAATGTAATAACTTTACGAACATTCTCTTATAAGAAGCCTCAGAGGATCAGTGGCATAGATGCAAGATTGGCAGTACGTAAGTCGAAGATATGAAGATTCGAATCCTGGTCTATACCTAACTTTTTTAAATTATATTAAAATACTTTTATTTTAAAAATTAAACGATTTTTGGAATTTCAGAAACAATCACTTTTACTAATATTTGCAATAGGACAAAGCTAGCCGACTTCTTCGGCTCTTCAAACAATAATATTCCGCTCAAATTATCTTGGTTACATAAACCTCATTACTGCATACCAATTAGTCGATTACATAAACACATTTTAGTAATATATATAGCAGTAAATGTCACAAAATAAACGCAATAGTTCCGTCATTTGATACAATATAAGAAGTGATTCAGGTATAATTTAATTTACGTAATGTAAATTGGCCACCCTGCATAAACGCAATTATAATAGTTTATATCCTATTTCCTATGTTACATTGTTCGGTCATTTTGCAAATTCTAAAATTCTTTTCAACCAAGCCATTAACGGTTTTTTTTTTTCATACAGTAAGTGTTTACAGCTAACCCGATGGCACGGCACGGCATTCATATTAAATTACAGGCAACAGGCATTGCACCAACCTTGCGCTTTCGCCACATATTCTGTTACGTCAACCCAGCCCCGTCCACATATAGGCAACTGATACTACGCTCTTCTCAACGCTCATTGGTCAATCCCGTGCATGTGCACATACAACAAGAAATGGCAACAAAAATGCAATTTTTAAGCCTATCAGAAAATACATGGGATTTTACGCCAGAAGTCTCATAGCCTTATCTACTAATGTTTACTACCTAGTATTTGTTTAATTATAAACAAATAAAATAAACTTATTTTGTCTTGGATATCTATCCGTTGGTCACCAGTCACCAGTCATCATGATATTACTGATTGCACCGAATACAAATTGATATTTCGTAGCTCTTAGTCCCAGTTAAATACCCAACTTTCCAAACCTTCAACATTCTGTCATGCCACATAGTTTTTTTTATACCGGATCAATTATCAGACGTAATGCACTCGTGATAATTTTCGCTAAACATTATTTAGATTATTCTAGAATTTTTTTAAAATTTTTTTATCAGTACTTTTCGAGATAAGGTGGGGGACAGAGATTTTTCATTTTTTAAAATAAAGCAAAGAAGAGTGTGCGAAAGTATTATATCATATATATTTTTGAATTCATATTTTCACAAGCCGTCATTTGAGAGACCACTTGATGGCGTGGTTAAAATTTTTTTTTCACTTCCGATTTCACCCCCCAAAACTAACCCCTTAAGTCAAAATTTAACTCTCAAAACTACACGGCTCTGATTGGGCTATTAATTCCTCTATTTGTGCCGAATTTTAACTTCTATGTCAAATAGTTTCGGAAAAATCTGATTTGACAGACTGACGGACAGACAGACACCGAAGTGATCGCATAAGTATTTCGTACGGAACACTGAAAAGAAGAAGAAAATATGACTTCAAATTCGTTTTTCTAATGGCCAGAATATCCTATCCTAAAAGCAGAATTTTAATAATACATCTTTAACCACAAGAAATTGTTTTGAGCATAGAATTGCTTCGACGTTCAATACAAAAAAAAAAAAATAAGTATTACTTAAAATGGCTTTTAAAATGAAAATAGAGATTATGTAATTATAATGTTTTACTAAATACTGGAAAATACTGCCATTATAACTTTATAGTAGTGCTTCCAATATAATAGCTTTCAAACAAATTTTAAATTTAAAGCTAAAGTATTTGCACAAAAGATCTGTTAACTTTAACTAGTTCCTCGTTTCAGATTCTCATTTCAATAGATTTTTTTTTATTTATGAAAATAACTTCCAAGTACCTAGAAAACAAATTAATAAGGCGGGAGCCACTTAATGCCAAAATGAATTAACTTTTTCACGTTTTCTCACACATTCACATTTTTTACTTTGATAATGTGGAAACAAATCTGTCTTTGGAAACTATGAAGTAAATGATAAATAAATGTATGTTAATGAAAAACAACTATATGAGAAATTTTAGTTCCATCTTAATAAAGTTAAGCTGTGGTAGAATTATACTAATGAAGGTCTCTTGGGAGCGGAGACGGTAAAATAAGAATATCGCAATTGTGCCATTTTAGTTTCATAATGTTAAACAAAGACATATGGATGAATTATCCAACCTTATTTGTAGATTAATAATATATTGGACAGAAATTTTATAAATTTACGTAAAAGGTATATTAATCTATAATATATATAAAAGGCAACGTCTCTCTGTTTGTCTATCTGTACGTCTGTTAGTGTGCTTATCACTCGAGAACCACTTATCCGATTTACGTGTTTTTTTTTTTTAGTTCATATATATGTTCTCTGGCCAGGTTTTAGTATATATTTTGGTACGTTAGGTAACTTACGGAATAAGCAGTGACGATAATAGTGAATCAAGTTGCAAAAAAGTTTGCTGCTAGCAAAAAACCTAGACCAGGAGTGCTCAAACGGTCGATCGCGATCAACAAGTCAATCGCGAGTGCTTTTTGAGTCGATCTCGAGAAAAAAATTCCGATATAGAACTATTCACAGATTTTGTTTTAGGTAACTAAATTAAACTAAAACTTCGGGCGGCGTGTTTGACGGGAACATTCGAGACTTCGTTCACGCCGATATAAATGTTGTGCCTGCAGGAATAGGAGTCAGTCTGAGTTGTAACTTGAAGGTGATACATCGATACAAAGTTTATTAATAAATAGTTCAAAATGAGTGCGGCGAAGAAAAGTAAAACTTATCATTTTAATAACGATTGGGAGGAAGAATTTTTCTTTTGTATGGTAAAGGATAAGTGCATTTGTCTCATTTGCCGTGCGTCAGTTGCAATACCTAAGCGTGGGAACTTAGAGAGGCATCATAAAACAGTTCATAAAAACTATGAAAAGGATTTTCCGTCACAGAGTGAATTAAGAAAACGAAAAGTACCTGATTTGATAACTTGTTTGAAAAAAGAACAAACCATGTTCACAAGACCAGCCAAACAATCTAAAGCTGCAACGATCGCGTCATTTAAAATATCTCATATATTGGCGAAACACAAGAAACCATTTGATGATGGATTGGTTGTGAAGGAAGCATTTATTGAAGCGCTTGAGACTTTATTTGGAGATTTTAAAAATAAAACAGAGATTATGTCTGCTATTAGAGAACTTCAGTTATCTCGTCAGACTGTCACAAGGCGTGTTGAAGTCATGAGTCAGGACATGGCAGATAAACTAAAACATGATATCATGGAATGTACATACTTTTCTTTACAGTTCGACGAATCCACCGATATGACAGACACTGCCCAGCTGTGTATTTTTATTCGAATGGTATTCAATGACATGTCGGCTAAGGAAGAGTTTTTGACAATGATTCCTCTGAAAGGAAAGACCCGTGGCGAAGATATATATGACGTTTTCTTCAATTTTATAACAAACTACAAGCTACCAATATATAAACTAGTGTGCATTACAACCGATGGAGCACCAGCAATGACTGGAAACGAAAACGGTTTTGTGGCACTGTGTCGAGCTAATGATGAATTCCCTTCATTTTTCTCTTTCCATTGCATTATACATCAACAAGTTTTGTGTTCAAAAGTTCTAAACATGGAGGAGATTATGGGCATTGCAATAAAAATTGTGAATTCTATCCATGCACGTAGCTTGCAACGACGGCTCTTTAAATTGCAGTTGGAAGATAGTTAATCAGCTGAACACACTGATTTAGTTCTTCACACGAACGTCAGGTGGTTGAGTCGCGGAAAATTCCTAGAAAGGTTTCAAGAATTATTGCCCGAAATAACAGCTTTTCTGGACGAAAGAGGTGATGACACTCAGATGCTGAAAAATGAAAAATGGCTGACTGGTTTGGCATTTTTGACAGACATCACTATGCATTTAAATACCATTAATTTGGAGCTTCAAGGTAAAGGAAAAAAAACTATTATTGAGATGATTAGCGCAATAAACGCATTCAAAAGTAAATTGCAACTTATGATAGATCAACTGAAAAGAAAGGATCTGAAAAATTTTCCGTCTTAGAGAGCAAGGATTCCTCAGTTGAATTATGATATTTATGAGGCAGAATTATCAAATATTTTGGGCCAATTCGAAATACGTTTTGATGATTTCAGTAAATTGGCAAATATCGCATCATTTATGAGTTATCCTTTTTCGTCTAAAAAACATTGAGGAATTAGCTACTGAAATAGCAAGTCAGTTTAACATGGACTCATGTTCTGTTGAAAATGAGTTAGTGCAGATTATATCAGATATACATCTCAAAGTCACAGCATCTGATACAAACTTCTGGTGTTTTATATCTGAAGATAAATATCCGAATCTAAGGCAAATCGCCCTTCAACTGACGGCAATGTTTGGGTCAACTTACTTGTGCGAGTCTGCATTTTCTGAAATGAAGATAATTAAGTCAAAATATCGCAATCGACTAACTGACGAACATATGTCATCATGCTTGCGATTAGCACTCGGTAATTACGTACCATCTTATGAAAAGTATGCTGAGGACATGCAGTACCACGCTTCAACATCCAAAGTCACTCTTTAGTTAAGTTTAGACATTAGACCTCGTTTGTTTTGTAAGAACCAATAAACTCGCCATTTTGAATAATTATGAGTTTTTTCATTGACATTTTAGAGCAGACCTACACTTACCTTGAATAAAAAAATGCATATTGTGCGGAAAACTAATATCTATGCCACGATACACCCTACCTAGACGACAATCCTGCATCACACTTACAGCAGCCTCTCAGAGTCGATCGATCGTAGTCTAACAATATTGAGGTAGATCGCCAGCAGTTCAAGTTTGAGCACCCCTGACCTAAACAATAATTCTGTAGTCCACGCAAGCGGAGTCGGGGGCACAGCTAGTTACTTTATATTTCTGACAAGTATAAAAAGAGTATAATAATTCATGAATATGTTAGTTCTTGTGTAGATGCTACAATGGGAATAAAAAATTTATGTTGTAGTTATGTTGTGCGTAATTGTTTTGGAAAAACAAGTTGAAATTAAAGTGTGACAACAAAATTAGACCGTTTTTTGCAACCTCCATAACTTTGAGACAAAAAAAGCAAACTTAACGTAAAAGGCCTTAAATTAAAGTTAATTAATAAGCTAGAAGAACATATTTTTTCATTTTTCTATTTAGGAGTAACTACCCCCTATTTTGAGGGTTAAAACGGTGAAAATAAAAAAAGTTTGTAACAGAAAACGAGTGTAATTCATGAAAATAGGTCACTTTAATTATTTACATATTTTCTACCCAATATCGTATAACCAATCAAAAACCACCCCCTAAAAGAGGGTCGCAATTAATAGGGGATTCTGACATACTTAAAAACATGACTCCCAAAAACTAGGAAAAATACAAAGAAATAATCAATATAATAATAATAATAATCTTTATTGTCTATATACCATTTACAAGACAATAATAAATAATAATACAAAGGAGATAGAGATAAAAAAGAAAAGTAAAGTACTAGTATAGAACAAAAGAGACAGATAGCATAAAAATCACATAGAAATTAAATAAAAACTGGAAAATTAAAATTAAAATTATACACTTGGAATAAATACATACTATACATACAACAATTTGTTTTTGAAGCATTTAGTAAGTTGCGCAAATGACAGGTTGTTCACGTCAATGTCATTACAAGTACTGTTGAAAACGCTCATAGCTTGAAACAATGGTGTTTTGATGAGAAAATTAGTTGATGCAGTAGGTAAATAGAAAACAGGAGAGGTTCTGACCAATCTATTAGGAACGTGAAACTTTACTTGAAATAGTAAATCAGGAGAGTCAATAAGAGATTTACATAATTTTATAAGAAAACAGACCAGATGGTAATTTCTTCGATTCGTCAATAAAGGTAGCTGAAAACGTGCAGTTATAATGACCTCATTGACACCCCTGTCAGGGTACACACCATCATATTTTAATATAAAAAATTTGACAAACTTTCTTTGAACATTCTCTACCTATTTGATATACTTAGCGTGTATTGGATTCCAATCAATTGCACCATATTCAAGCCGTGAAAGCACATAGCTGGAATATAAAGTTTTTAATGTTTTACTGTTATGAAAACCACTCGAATTACGTATTATGAAGCCCAACGTCCTCATCGCAGTAGTACAGATCCAATTAATATGATGGGCAAATAAAAGTTTAGGATCAAAAATAATTCCAAGGTCCTTGAAGGTGTTACAACGTGTAATATCTTCATTATCTAACTTATACTGGAAGTCAATGGTGCTAAATTTATTCGAGTAAGTCAATAAGAAGCACTTACCGGCATTCAATGGCAGCCTATTCAACTCACACCATTGCTGTAATTACTCCATATATATATATGTAATGAAAGGCAATCACTAGAGTGTCTTATGGTGCGGAAAAGCTTTAGGTCGTCAGCAAACAAAAGAAAATTACCAGTTATGTTATCACCAATGTCGTTAATGAAGAGTGAAAAAATTAAAGGTGCAAGGTTACTACCCTGTGGTGCACTACTGCATATTGAGAATATAGCACTGGACGCTAAGCGATAACCACCCCGTAAAAGGGGGTTGAAATTTATATTGGTGCTATTTTAACCTAAAAATAATTTTTGATTTTGGGGAAAAATCTTGATTTCACACTTTTAACCCCCAAAATAGGGGGTTGTTAAAGCAAATCGCAAGATATAAGAACCTACCTTTTTGCTTTTTTAATGGGGCAATAAACGACCCTATTATGGTTTTGTGCATAGTTGCCAGGTATTACGATAAACGTATTTTTATTTTAACTGCTTTGTATAGTATGCCGCCGTCACTTGCACCTGCAATCATATTGGATCTATTTTTACCTAGATATTTACTACCTACTACTACTAAAGGTAGCTGAAACTGGGCTCCAAACCAACCTGGTTTGGAGCCCTTTAAATATTTGACCTAATGACCACAGGTCCCCATTGAGATTCGAAAGATACTTATTTTATATTTATTATTTTTAGTTTTACTTACAACTTACAACGTAACGGTTCTATTTTAATTATGTGGCGTCCGTGGGAAAATTGCAATAGTGGCTATCTCAAGAGAAAACATTTATCACTTGACGCTAAACAAATAGTGAAAAATGTTTACGACAGTTTGGTAAAAAGAAATTTGAATAAACAAAGTGCTTTGCAAGAAACCAGTGAACTAACAAAAACCCCAACTTCTACGATTAATAGTATTGTAGGAAAACCATCACTCAGGAACAGGAAAAAACGGAAAGATTTTCAAATGCATCATGTAGACGATTGTGAAAAAGATGTCGTCAGGAGAAAAATATATTCTATGTATGAAGATCAGCTGGTGCCGACACTAGACAAAATAAAATTAAGACTGGTGCAGACATTGTGGCAGATCAACCCTTCACAGAATTATCTTAAGAATGGGATTCACGTTCCGAAAAATCAACAAAAGGCAAGTAGTGATGGAGTCACAAAGATTTGGAATATTGCTACATACTTATTTACAAGAAATTAAAAAGTATCGATTAGAGAATTGGCCAATAATTTACCTTGACGAAACATGGTTCGATACCCATGACACTGTGCAAAAAGGGTAGGTTGACAGCAGTACAAAATGTCACTAACGCACCTTCAAATAAAAGTAAACGAATAACCATTTTGCCTGCCGGATCTGAAAAGGGCTGGGTTTCAAATTGTTTACTATTATCTACAAAAAACATAAAAGATTCTAGTTTGGACTATCACGAAGACACTACCGCAGAACTTTTTGAAAATTGGTTTCAAAATTCTCTTTTGCCAAATGTTCCCGAACAGAGTGTTATAGTTATAGACAATCCAAGTTACCATAGTCGCCTACTAATAAGGTTCCTAATGCAGTCAACATCAAATCGGAAATACAGGAATATATGTTAGAAAATGACATTTATTTTGACTTTAGTTATAAAAAGAGTGATCTTTTGGAAGTTTTGAAAGACTATAAATTGAAAAAGAAATATGTTTGTAATAGTATGGCTGAGAAAATGAGACACACTGTTTTGCGGCTTCCTCCGTATTATTGTGTGTTTAATCCAATTGAACATATCTGATATCAAGTTAAAACAAAAATAAGGGCACAAAATGTTTCTCCTACTTTAAGCGCGTCAGTGGTTGAATTAGTAAAAAAAGTTATAAATGATATACCTTATGAAAGCTAGAAGCATTCCATTCACACGTCGTTAAAGTTGAACAGTCATATATTTATGTAAATAATATAAAACCACTGATAATTATCTCAGCTGATGACAGTGATAGTGAAACCAAATTAGGCTTAAGTTATATTTTTATTTATACAATACGAGGCTGGTTTGAAAAGTCCGTGCAAAAATAAAAACTACTTATGTGTTTGGGGTAAACCTTTTTTATTTTTCGACATAGTCTCCTTTTAGGCTTATACACTTCGTCCAACGATGTTCTAGTTTGTTGATCCCTTCCGAATAATAGGATATGTCCAAGTCTGCAAAATATCCATTAGTCTCTGCAATCACCTCCTCGTTTAAATAAAATCTTTGTCCGCCAGCCATTTCTTCAAATTGGGGAACCAATAGTAGTCCGAGGGAGCCAAGTCTGGAGAATAGGGAGATGTGAAACGAGTTGGAATCCTATTTCCATTAATTTTGCGACCACAACTGCTGAGGTGTGTGCTGGTGCGTTGTCGTGATGGAAAAGGACTTTCTTGTGGGCCAATCGCGGGCATTTTTCTTGCAGCTCGGTTTTCAAACGGTCCAATAACGATGAATAATATTCACCTGTAATAGTTTTACCCTTTTCCAGATAGTCGATGAGGATTATCCCTTGCGAATCCCAAAAGACAGTCGCCATAACCTTTCCGGCCGAAGGAACGGTCTTCGCCTTTTTTGGTGCAGATTCCCCCTTGGTAACCCATTGTTTAGATTGTTGTTTGGTCTCAGGAGTATAGTAATGTATCCATGTTTCATCTACAGTGACGAAACGACGCTTAAAGTCCTCCGGATTCTTCTGGAATAGCTGCAAACCATCCTTGCAACACTTCACACGATTCCGTTTTTGGTCAAGCGTGAGCAATCGCGGCACCCATCTTGCGGATAGCTTTCTCATGTCCAAATGTTTATGCAAAATATTATGTACCCGTTCAGTCGAGATGCCCACAGCACTAGCAATCTCACGCACCTTAACTCTTCTGTCATCCATCACCATATCATGGATTTGATCAATGATTTCTGGAGTCGTAACCTCCACAGGCCGTCCAGAACGTTCAGCGTCACTTGTGCCCATATGGCCAGTCCGAAAATTTTGAAACCACTTATAAACTGTTCTAATCGAAGGTGCAGAGTCACCATAATGTTTATCAAGCTTCTCTTTAGTCTCCTGAGGCGTTTTGCCTTCCATAAAGTAATGTTTAATCACCACACGAAATTCTTTTTCGTCCATTTCTTGAAAATCACTCGACTTCCTTGATTCACACGAATGCCAAACACAAAGAAATATACCAATATGGCTAAAACTTGGTGTGCGTTCATTCAAGAGATGCTACTAACTAAACATGACCTCGATACGCGCCGGTGGTGCCATCTCTCGAACTTTGCACGGACTTTTCAAACCAGCATCGTATGTCCCCTCTCGTAAACCCCCACCCCCAAACTGTATATTTTTACTTCTTATCGATTTATTTTTACATGCATCTATAAATAAGCTTCTCCAAGAACACTTAACATTTTATTTATTTGCATTAATGAATAAAATTCCATCACTACAACCTATCATATATAAAAGCTCAGAATTTTTATATTGCCCACTTAAAACGGCAAAAATCGGGATCTTATATTTTGGGACAGGCTATAATCCATAAATAAAAAAATTGAAAAATAACCAATTCTAAATTTTTAATTAGCTTTAATTTAAGATCTTTTACGTTAAGTTTGCTTTTTTGTCTCTAAGTTATGAAGGTTGTAAAAATAGGCTAAAATTTATACTTTTTTGCAGTTACTTTTTTCGTATGTGAGAAAAATAAGACGATATATACATAATCTAAAGTTTAATAGAAGACTGAGTAAGGTAGGTTTCACATTAGTCCATAAATCATTAGGCAATTTGGACAATATTTTAGAAACTCCTAGGACAAAATCCATGAACTCGAAAAAATGGAATACATGAGATTGAGCAGTGACTGTAACAAAAAGTAACAAAAAGGATGTTGGATAAACTAGCAGGTTGATTCAAACAAGATCTAGAGATCATTCATTGCTCTAAAATACAATAGACTCGAAAAATCATGCATTGCTTTCGTATTCACCACACGATCCGCCGCACGGTGGGACAAAATCCCACTGTGCAACTCAAAATTCCAGCTGCCTTTCAATTTTTAAGATATTGCATTAAGTTTTTTTATAGTATACTTGGCAAGTATTGTGCGTCAACTCGTACCCGCAGCTTTTTTACTAAATTTTTTGTAATTTTGGCTAAAAAATGAGGTTTTTTTCAGCCAAGCGATAAACTTTTTACTATGAACATTGAAATCTCGATAATTTGCACATGGTAATATGTGTTTCTGGGGTCGCTGATTACTGTAACAATAGTCATTTTAGCGAATTGGCGAGCTTTTGGCCAATTTCAGTTATTTTTAGCTTTTTTATAGTTTTCATACAAGCAGATTAATATCTTCCTACCTCATACTAGCAGAATATTATCCTAAAATAATTCCCACTTGATTCTCAATTGAAAGAAAAGAAATAAATTTTTTAAATAAATTAAAAATTGGCCATTTATTTAAAACTAGATTAATTTTTGCCGAAATTATTATAGTATCCATTATCAAGAACATTAAAATAATATTGTTAAACCAGAAAATCTCCGTTCTTTCTTTATCGGCTGAAAAAAACTATAAAAAACAGCGGAAAATAACCAAAATTGGCCAATAACTTAAAATCCTCAAAATTTTTGCTATATTGACTATTTTTACAGGAATTAGCGACCTCAGAAACATATATTACTAAAAGCAAATTATCGAGATTTCAAAAAAAGTTCATGGCCCAAAAGAGTATTTTTTAAAAAAAAACCGGTCAAGTGCAAGTTGAACTTGCACAATTAGTGTTCCGTACGTTAATTGCTTTTAAAATAAAAAATTTTGTTACGGTGGTATAAAATGATCAGTGACTTCATAAGACACACCCTAAATGAGTTTTCAACAAAGTTTGTTTCTAATTTTTACTGAAAACTGATGACCTTGAAATTTCTGTTTTGTTTTTATATACCAGATAACTTATTAAAAGTAATGCACTCGTGATAATTTCCGTTCAATCTATACCCCGTGGAGAATATTCCAGAATTTTTTCAAAATTTTTTGATCAGTACTTTCCGAGATAAGGTAGGGGGCAGCGATTTCTCGCGATTTTTTAAAAATAATACAAAGATAAGTGTGCGCAAGTATTACATCATACATATATTTTTTATTCGTGTCTACACAAGCTTTTATTTCACACTACACTCGATGACCTAGTAATTTTTTTTTTTTTCACTTCCGATTTCAGCACTCAAAACTAACCCCTTAAGTCAAAATTTAACTCTCAAAACTACACGGCTGTGATGAGGCCAACAATTTCTATATTAGGTACCAAATTTCAACTTTCTGTCAAATAGTTTCGGAGAAAATCGGGTGTGACAGACAGACAGAAACAGACAGACAGACACCGAAGTGATCTTATAAGTGTTCCGTACGGAAAAAGAGCCTTTCTTTTTCTTTCAGTCAAGTTTCCAAAAAAAAATGTAGGAAAAAAGTTGCAGATAAAAGTTGAAGCTATGTATCAAATCAGTATTCGAAAAAAAAAATTATTGCAATATCTTAAAACTAGAAAGGCAGCTAGAATTTCGAGTTGCACAGTGAGACTTCGTCCCACTGTGGGCCGATGTCTGTGGAAAGAAAATGGTTAGCATTCCGGTTACTAGTATTTGACGGATCAACACGAAAAATTTCTAAATTAAAGTTGGATCTAGTAGGTCCCTTAATATTTCCAAATTAACATGAATCTGCCATGATAAAACATAAATTGAAATTAGCATGTTTGGCACCAAACTATGAAACCTCTATAAACGTATGCCTAATTTTACATTTGTGTTAAAAGTGAAGCTTCAGATTGGGCGAACGATGCTTTACTCTACCACACACAGAATAATTTTAGTTCACTTCCAAAATTATTTATCCTGAGAAAAATAATTTTATCCTAACATTCTTCTCCTTCTTGAGCCGACCCGTTATCGGATATTGGCGATCATCCTGAGTTTACAGCTGTCCGAAGTAGTTACGTTGTTGTTGTTGAGAACCATGTTCGTAGGTTTTTGAGCCACGAAACACGTCTCCTGCTTGGTCCTCTTTTTTCGTCTACCTTGTCCTGCAATATCAGTTGGAATTGACCATTCCAGATCTTTCCTCGTTTCTCAGGATGCGGTCCAGATATTCGAGTTTTCTTCTTTTAACTTAACTAATACTACACAACAGTTATCACCACCACACCAAACACTTTGTTTTGCACTCGACACGGGTTATGGTAATTACATTTGAATCATTAGGAACGATAAGAAAGCTGACAGTTAGTCATAGCTCCTGATGATGCTAATACGGTTATAAAGACGCATGTCGACTACAAAAATAAAGTGTTGTGTCGAAGGTTCCAAAACCTCACGTAACCCTAAAATTAATTGATTATTGTGAGTATTATTTGTAATAAAATATTATAATAGCAAAAAACAGGTCCAACCATAATAGCGATAAAAATAACGAACCTCTTAAATAAGCTTTCTTGTAACTTCATTAATAGAGCAACGCTTAGGTTACTGTCTTTATCTTTATTTGAAGCATACGCCCACCGTTTGGAGCTTGCCTACTAGCAAAGAGAAGAAATTAAATATAAGGAAGGTTATTTGAGTCATGCGCTCATCATTCGCTAGCACAGTATTGAAACAAAATAAGACAATCCTTTATTAAGGATAATGATTTCCCTTATTTATAAATTACTAGCCGTGCCCGCGGCTTCGCTCCCGTAGACTTGATTCACTACTATCGTCACTGTTTATTCCTTATGTTACCTAACGTAATAAAATATCTGCCATTATTTCCCCTTATCTCCCATTATTTCTACATAATTTCCATTATCTAGGCTTATCTCTGCTCATCTCTCATTATTTCTCCTCATATCTCATTATTTCTCCTTATCTCCCATTATCTCACCTTATCTTCCATTATCTAGGCTTATCTCGACTTATCTCGCAATATTTCTCCTTATCTTCCATTATTTCTCCTTATTTCCCATTATCTCACCATAACTCCCATTATCTAGAATTATCTCTGCTTATCTCTCATTATTTCTCCTTATCTCCTATTATATATACTTATCTCCCATTATCTCACCTTATCTCCCATTAGCTAGGCTTATATCGAATTATATAGAACATAAGTATAAATTTATAAAAACACGTAAATCGGATAAGTGTCTCTCAAGTGATAAGCACACTAACGGACAGATAGACAGACAGAGACGTTGCATTTTATATATATTATATTCATTGTCACATGATACTCTTCCATATTTAATGGTTTAGGCAGTGTATTGCAAGAGAATACTCTAACGGTAACCTTTTTTCCGACTTGGTTCACCATTATCGTCACTGCTTATTCTTTATGTTACCTAACGCAATAAAATATATCCTATAACCTAGCCAGAGAACATATGTATGTTTAAAAAAAAAGCACGTAAATCGGATAAGTGGCTCTCCAGTGATAAGCATACTAACGGACAGACAGACAAACAAACAGGCCCAGAGACTGGCTGACAGACAGAGAGACGTTGCATTTTATATATATTATATTCTTTGCTACATGACATTGTTCCATATTTAATGCTAGCGGCAAACTTTTCTCCGACTTGATTCACTACTATCGTCACTGCTTATTCCTTAGGTCACCTAACGTAATAAAATATATCATATAACCTGGACAGAGAATATATGTATGTTTAAAAAAAGCACGTAAATCGGATAAGTGGTTCTCCAGTAATAAGCGCACAAACGGACAAACAGACAGAGAGACGTTGCATTTTATATATATTTTAGATATCCTTTGCTACATGATATTGTTCCATATTTAGTGGTTTAGGCTGTGTATTGCAAGAGAGCGCGTTAGCGGCAAACTTTTTTCCGACTTCATTCGCTATTATCGTCATTGCTCATTCCTTATGCTACCTATAGTAATAAAATATAGCCTATAACCTGGCCAGAGAACATATGTATATTTTAAAAAAAAATACGTAAATTGGATAAGTGGTTCTCCAGTGATAAGCGTACTAACGGACAGACAGACGGACAGGCAGATGGACAGACAGACAGAGATGCGTTGCATTTTATATATATTATAGATGTAATAAAATATATATCTATAACCTGGTCAGAGAACATATGTATGAATTTAAAAAATCACGCAAATCGGATAAGTGGTTCTCGAGGGATAAGCGCACTAACGGACAGACAGACAGACAGAGAGACGTTGCATTTTATATATATTATAGATATAGATTATTATTATTATATAACCTGGCCAAAGAATATATGTATGAATTTCCAAATTTCTTTTTGTTGACCATAAAGTCTGATTCTAATTGTTTTGCGTTTCTCTTCCAGTATTCTGTTTTTCTTCTTCGTACTAATTCGTGGGTTTTTGTTCGTATTCTTTTATATATTTGGTAAGCTTCATCTGTCCTGATGACCTGTACTCTAGGTAGCTGATTTACTTTTCACGACATTTCTCTTTGATTTCTGCAACGAACCATGGTGTTTTTGTTCTCGATTTTTGTAGTTTAAAAAAAATATATTTTGTACTGTACATTCCCTAAATGATCTAATGGAATGTTTCTTTTGATAAAACTATAAGCACTTTGAAAGTCATGCATGCGTAAAAAAATTATAAAATATTAAATAATATTTAAATATTTGTAACCCAAAACATTCAAAGCAATTCCCAACCTTTTGGGGAACACATCCTATTTGACGTGAAACCAGGTTAAAAACATAGATTTAAAAAAGACCTTAATATCTATTTAGATATTCTAAAAACCAGTTTTTATTCATAAATAAGCAGCCATTATTTGTTAATGGCTTCGTTAATGTTTCTAGAGACATAAAAACGGTAATAACGGAAGAGAATATTTGCCTAATACACCCCTGAGAATAAATGGGAATGGCATTCTGAAACACGTTCCCTGTTACCCTTATTTTCTTTATTTGTCTTCAACAATTTTCACATGCAGAAATTAATTTTATTGAAATCGCATGCAGGTCATTATATACAGAAAATATGTTTATCCTACTGCAGTGCAAACCATTAGATTTCAGACATTGTTATTAGAAAGATTTTGCAATGTTTATTTTGGCACGTCTTTGTCCCTGTCCTTATAAGTATGCACAACATTAAAGGAAAGAAATTAAATATAAAGACTCTGTTGTTATTTGCATCATGTACAGTTGTAAAATAATGGAATTTTTCCTCTGTTTATTACAATGAATGCTGTAATTTAAAGGATGACAATGGCATTCAATTGGAACCCACCGTTTGAAACTTACACAGTCTTAGAACAAAATAAGAATTCCTTTATTAAGCATATCAATCTCTCTTATTAGAGAGACTTTGCAACGCTTATTTTTCACATGTCTTTGTCTTTATCGTTATCTCAAGCATGGGCAGTATTAAAGCGAAGAAATTGCCAGCTTAGGTTAGTATTCATCTTCTATAAACTTAGGGGATTTTTTATTCTTCTCCCTTCAGATGTCTCTTCTTTATAAACAATATATATATATATATATATATATATATATATATATATATATATATATATATACATACATATATATATATATATATATATATATATATATATATATATATATATATATATATATATATATATATATATATATCAGGTTTACAAGCATGAAATGCGGATTTCAGACAACAGATTGTGCACCAATGCAGTTTGTGCTATAAAGATTTGACACTGCGCCATTTCGTTGTGTCTTCAACAAGTATCAGATGCGCACGAGTGATAAATTGGAAAAGTGTGTGCATAGTGTTGTGTCGTTGTGTTCAATATGTCGAAATTTATTCCGAACAAAGAGCATTCGCTGACAGCATTCATTTTTTGTTTTCATTTGAAAAAAACTGCTGTTGAATCATACCAATTACTTCGAGAAGCTTATGATGAACATGCTCCATCGCAAGATACGTGTGAACGATGGTTTCGGCGTTTCAAAAATTGTGACTTCGATGTTGCAGACAAGGAACGTGGAAAACCGCCAAAAAAAATATGAAGATGTGGAATTGCAAGCATTGTTGGACGAAGATGATTCGCAAACACAAAAACAACTCTCCGAGTAATTGGGCGTTAGTCAACAAGCTGTTCCCAATCGGCTACGAGAGATGGGAAAGATTGAGAAGACCGGTAGATGGGTGTCACATGAGTTGAACGACAGGCAAATGGAAAAGCGCAAAAACACGTGTCACATTTTACTCGCTCGCTACAAAAGGAAGTCATTTGTGCATCGTATAGTTACAGGGAATGAAAAGTGGATTTATTTTGAGAATCCCAAGCGCAAAAAATCATGGGTAGACCCAGGCGCACCATCCACATCGACCGCAAGACCGAATCGCTTTGGCAGAAAGACGATGCTCTGTGTTAGGTGAGACCAGAGGGGCGTGGTCTATTATGAGCTATTAAAACCTGGGGAAACAGTTAATACTAAACGTTACCAACAACAACTGATCGATTTGAATCGTTCGCTGCTTGAAAAAAGGCCAGAATACCGAAAGAGGCAACACAAAATCATTTTTCTTCATGACAATGCTCTATCACATACGGCAAAACCAGTGCGCGACACGTTGGAATCACTCAGCTGGGAAATTCTACCCCATGCGGCTTACTCACCACACTTGGCTCCTTCCGATTACCACTTGCTTGCATCGATGGGTCATGCACCTGCTGAGCAGCGCTTTGGTTCGTACGAAGATGTGAAAAAATGGCTCGATGGCTCGATAAAAGATTTTTACTGGCGTGGTATTCACAAATTGCCCAAAAGATGAGAAAAATGTATAGCAAGCGATGAAGCATACTTTGAAAAAAGCACTTTTTATCATACTTCCGAATTTAACATTTTTTTTAGAAAAAAAATCCGCATTTCATACTTGTACATCTGATATATATATATATATATATATATATATATATATATATATATATATATATATAAATATAACATTAAAATTCCGAGTTTCAATCCGTTTATCTAACAATGGATTTGTACGACGTTTCGCTAAAATCTC
>CM032451.1:50037635-50042635 GCA_019049505.1 Pachyrhynchus sulphureomaculatus | reverse complement strand
TCATCTGCAAATAGCTGTAATTCACATTTTTTTATGACTTTCACTATATCATTTATATATAATATGAATAAGTCAGGTCCTAGCACTGTGCCCTGTGGAACACCATGACTATTGATCCTAATAGAAGATAACGCTCCATTATATTTTGTTTGTTGTGTTCTGCTGTCCAGATATTCACAGAACCATTTTAATACATTTCCCTCAAAACCATATTTTTCCAATTTCTGAACCAACAACTTTCTGTTTATAGTTTCAAAAGCCCTTTGAAAGTCAAGTAGAAGTACACCAACCAATTTTTTCTCACCTATAGAAGACTTCCACTTGGAAATAACAGTCTGTAGTGCACTTTCACAAGAATGATTTTTTCCTAAAACCAGCCTGACAATATGTAAGCAACTTGTTTTCCTCTACGTATTTTCTCATTTGTTTGCTTACAATAGTTTCAAGAAGTTTTTCATATGTAGCTACCATATTAATTGGTCGATATTCTTCACATCTATTAGTGTTAGTTACTTTCTCAATAGGAATAATCGTTGTCATTTTCCATTCTTGGGGGAATCTTTCCTCTTACTAGGCTAGTGTTAATTAGTTTCAGAAAGCAATCACCTATTACTTCAAATGCTAGTTTTAAAATTCTGACATTAATGCCATCAACACTACTTGTCTTATTTTTTAAATTTTTTACAGTTTTTCTAAGGTCAGCTAGTTCTAATGTATCAAAATTATTAAACTTATTTATTGGGGTTTCGATATTGTTTAGAACTTCCTGGGTTTCAATTTCCCCCATGTCTTTTGTTATGGCACTAATACTTTGCAAAAAGTAGTCATTAAATTTTTCTGCTATTATTTTGTTATCCTTTTCCATCTTTCCCTTGAAAAAAATGCCTTCTTGTTGTTTACTGTTTTTACTAGAAATGATTAGACCCTTCAGAGTCCTCCACATTTCTTTAGAATCTCCTTTAGCTTCATCTATTTTTCTATTATAATATGCTTGCTTTTTTTCTTTAATAAGCTGAACCACTCTGTTTCTATTCTGTTTATAGCTTATCCAGTCATCTTCAAGTCTAGTTATCATTGCTCTTCTGTACAATCTGTCTCTATTAGAAATTGCATCTTTAATTCCGAGCGTCCACCATTTTTTGTTTCCCCATTTGCACATTGCCTCTCTTTCTACTATTGGAGCATGCTTGTTTAATTTCTCAGTTATAATTTGTACCAGATAGTTTGCAATCTCGTTTGTGGACTTCAAGGTTATAGGCCATACACAGCTCATAATGTCCAATTGAAACTGAAGTTCATTAAAGTTTTTCGTATCTCTGACACTTGTTTTTTGCTTAACTCTTTTAAAAGAAGGAAATTCTGTAGTTATAATGGAGTGATCCGCTATTTTGGGTGAGTGGTGAATTTGATATTCAATACTTTTTTCATTAGTTATTATAAGATCAATCATTGTTGCTGTATTCTGTGTAATTCTTGTAAAGTTTTGAACGATTTGATACATACCATTACTTTTTATAATATCTTTAAGTTTCTTGGAATAATATGAATCTTTTGCAACATTGATGTTGAAATCCCCTGTTAAAATAAACCCGTCAGGTTTTACAGCATATTCTCCTATTATTTCTTCTAATTTATCCAAGAATACAATATCACTGGCATTAGGAGAATGGTAGACATTAAGAACATTGTATTTTTTGCCATTAACACATAGGTTTATACCAACCAACCATAAATTCCCATCTATTACTATATTTATAGTTGACCTGCAATGAAGTTCTTCTTTCACACATATAGAAGCTCCTCCTGTATGCCTACTTGTTGAAAGTGCATGAACTGCTTTATAGCCATTAATGTTTATTTCGCTGTCTTCTAAGTCTTTGGTAATATGTGTTTCTACCAAACAAATTACTGTAGGCTTCCACTGAGTAACTGTCCATTCAAGTTCTGTTTTATTTGCGGTTAAACTATTTATATTAAGATACATCATATTTTGTTTTTTTAATTGCTACTTTTTTGATTTCTCAAATGCATCTGGATAATTAACTCTTAATTGTAATTGTTCGAATAATCTTTTGAATGCTTCACATTTTCTATTGTAAGCTGAATGGTGGTAATCTATATTTGCAATTTTCAGTACCTCCTTTGCATGTTTGCAGTTAGTACAGATTTCAACTTCACTTGTACATTCCTCTTTTTTATGATTCTGACTACATTTAGGACAGACTACCTCTCTGCTTGTACACTTTTGTGCTATGTGCCCAAATTTCCAACACTTAAAGCATTGAATGATGTTAACATGGTCAAAATACCTACATCTTCTCCATCCTATATGCAAGACATCTCTTCTGCTTATCGGACCATATGTTACATCATCAACTTCTAATATTGCTACATTTGATTTTCGTCGTCTGTCCTCATATGTGCTCAGAACCTTCATCACTCTTTTTTCTTCTTCTGTTGTTATCCCATTTTGTAAAATAATGCTTTCAGTTAGTGTATCATAATTCTGCACTAATTTTTTTTCAATATTTGTTATCCTTAATCGTGGATTTTTCTTTTCAGGTACCTTAATTTCATAGTCTCTGCTCATTTTGTCTTTAATACTGCTGGAGATGTTTCTTATATCGTCCTTCTTCGTGCAACTTATAGCAATGCCCCCCTCTCGAACAAACTTGATTCTGGATACCTCTGCACCAATAGATTTGGGATCTATTTGTTCTTCAATTGCCTTCTTAGTAGATGAACTATCTTGGTTTTTATCTTTTGGTTTTATTACTATAACTTCTTGTTTTTTCTTAATAACTTCATTGTATTTTTGAACAGGTACTGGGCATTGTGAATTTGAACTATTCATATTTACTAGGTGATGTTTTACATCCTCTAGAAGTGTCAACATTGTTGGAATTTTTTTCAGCACTTCCTTACAGCTATCACAAGAAAAGATTAATAGCCTTCTTTGTAGAGGCATACATTTCACCTCTGAAGCTGATAAGTTTGAACATCCCATATGAATTTTCTCATGACAAATATCGCATTGGTAGTACTCTCCTTCGATTTTATTTTTACATTTCAAACAATGTTGCTTTTCATTTCCAACCATCATTCATAATCTTACTCTTGCCTCATTTAATGTAGTAATCTTTATAGCCTCCTTATTTAATCTTTGACTATGCAATAATACTCTATTGTACGCTATGCTAAAACTCCCCAGACGCGTTATTTACATTTAAAATATGTCTCGATTTAGGCAGCACAAAAAAAAAGACAAAAGATAACATTCCAACAGTTTTCTTTTTTGTATGGATTTGCCTGCTTTTGTTCAGAATATTTTCCAATTTTTCACAGTTGCTGTGGAAATTCTCGAGCTGAGATGGAAACCGACAAAATCACCTGAATTTTCACGACACGTAGATACCAAACACTTGTATTAAAACCAACTTAAACCGACAAAAATCACGAAACTTCGAGAGCTCAAACAAACCGCAATGTTTATATGAAATGACGATTTATTATATATATATATATATATATATATATATATATATATATATATTATATATATATATATATATATATATATATATATATATATATATATATATATATATATATATATATATATATATATATATATATATATATATTATATATATATATATATATATATATATATATATATATATATATATATATATATATATATATATATATATATATATATATATATATATATATATATATATATATATATATATATATATATATATATATATATATTATATATATATATATATATTATATATATATATATATATATATATATATATATATATATATATATATATATATATATATATATATATATATATATATATATATATATATATATATATATATATATATATATATATATATATATATATATATATATATATATATATATATATATATATATATATATATATATATATATATATATATATATATATATATATATATATATATATATATATATTATATATATATATATATATATATATATATATATATATATATATATATATATATATATATTATATATATATATATATATTATATATATATATATATATATATATATATATATATATATATTTATATATATATATATATATATATATATCAATTATATATATATATATATATATATATATATATATATATATATATATATATATATATATATATATATATATATATATATATATAGATATATATATATATATATATATATATATATATATATATATATATATATATATATATATATATATATATATATATATATATATATATATATATATATATATATATATATATATATATATATATATATATATATGTATATATATATATATATATATATATATATATATATATATATATATATATATATATATATATATATATTTATATACCACATTCTATATATTAATTACAGAATGGGAAAATAACATAATGAAATGTACTAAACCTAATTAAAATTATATTATATAATATATTAAAATTATATTATAACTTATTAACAACATATTTTAAAACTACATTTTTTTTTTTTTTTGTCACGCTGCAATTGAAATATCAAGCTGGTTCTGCATTTGATTGTATTTTCTCGCAAATTTGGAAAAGGGTGGGAGAAAATTTTAGGACATTTGTTCTTGGGATTGGTAAATTAAAAGTTTGCACATTGCGTGCCGCCGTTCTAGGTACATGAAAAGGCAGACACTGCAGAAGATTTTGTTTATGCATCAATTTTGTTTGATATTATCTTATGTAAAAATATAATTTGGGCTTTGTGTCGGCGTGCCTCTAAACTTTCCATCGCAAATCTATCCAAGAGACTTTCATAAGGATAACTACTTCGGGATATACTCCATCGAGTTTAAAACTAGCGTACTTTAAAAAACGCTTTGAATTTTTTCAATATTTTGAATGTGCGCTTGATAAAAGGGGCACCAAAA
>CM032451.1:50027635-50032635 GCA_019049505.1 Pachyrhynchus sulphureomaculatus | reverse complement strand
AAACCTCCATTTTTAAAAAAAAAAGTTTAATCGCGTTTTTGGTTTGCCCTTCTAGAACAATCTCAGAGCAATTTAGCTTTTGTCTTCTAAAGTCATAATAAATAAAAAAAAACACTGAAATTGCTCTAATTTGATTATCCAAAAGTAACATATAATACGAGGGCCGCCTTTTAAGTTTTTCCAAACGGCCACTAGATGGCGCTATTGAGATGTGACATTACCATTGTTGTAAAATTTGACATTTCTTATTGTTAAAACAGTGGCAGCTCAGAAATTGACCGAGTACTTTGTTTACAGTGAACGTTTAACAAATGGAAATTTCACCTGAAAGTTTTCGTTGGATGATTTTTTACGATTTCAGTAAAGGTCTAACTCAACAACAATACCTCGAATCGCTTCGTTCAACTTTTGGTAATAAATTATCAGAAAAGACTGTTTACAATTGGTTTGCAGAATTTCGTCATGGTCGTGTTTCTGTCAGCGATGAATTTTGTGAAGGTCGACCAAAATTGTTCCAAAAAAAAACATCGATGCTGTACATAACATGATTGAAGAGGATCAGCATGTGACTTACCGTGAGATAGAGGCATCCTTAGGCAAATCGACGACTGCAGTACATTCGATTTTACATGAACAATTAGCTGTAAAAAAGATCTGTTCCCGTTGGATTCCGTATAATTTGACCGAAACTGAAAAACAGAGAAGGGTAAGGAAATGCTCAAAAAATTCGACCGAGGACATGAAAAATTCGTATACAAAATTGTAACAGGAGACGAAACTTGGATATATTCGTACGAGTTGGACCCAAGCAACAATCAACTGTTCGTTCGCGAAGCACTTCCAAGAAAATGATCGCTTGTTTCTTTGGTTATACTGGACATATTACAACCACTGTTTTAGAAGATCGAAGAACAGTTAATGCTGAATAGTATACAACAATTTGTTTGCTAGAAGTCATCGATGAAAAACGCGTGCAAAAGTGTATAAATCTTAAATTCGAATATTTTGAGCAACAATAAAACGATTTGTAGCAAAAAAAAATTTTTTTTCATTGTTCTTGTAGAAACTTAAAAGGTAGCCCTCATAATATCTTATAAAATGTAAACTGTTTTGACCCATCGTATAAATACCTGTTTTGATGATAAACCTATTAGGATTTGGTACCATACCTGTTATTATTTTACCAATATTAAAATCGGACTGGGTAAAAGTAGTGTCAAACTGGCCATATTCGGAAGCATAGTAAGCTATCTCTTGATTGGTTAATGTATCACTTTCGTTAATATTTTTAATTGGTTTGTGTTTATTAGAATTAGAAG
The DNA here is from genome assembly GCA_019049505.1 of Pachyrhynchus sulphureomaculatus. NCBI lineage: Eukaryota > Metazoa > Arthropoda > Insecta > Coleoptera > Curculionidae > Pachyrhynchus > Pachyrhynchus sulphureomaculatus. Next base: position 50,031,316 of record CM032451.1, on the reverse strand, counting down.
TGGTAATTGAAGTGGATGAAGTATAAAGCTGTTTGTCACTTCTAACTCCGCTATTTAAATTTTGACTATTATTACTGGTATGTGTGAGGGTTTGGTTGTTTATTCTAGTGTGAGATATTAAATTCATGTAATTGTTTGCAAAGTTCAATTTATCTTTATTCTCAAATTCAGTAATAGTGTGTTCTGACATAACTGTCATTGTTGTTTGGGGATCGACATTATTGGATGTATTTGTGTGATTTTGTCGAGCAAAGTAGTCACTATGAAACTCCATTACATTAGGGCTTGGATTGATATTGTATTGGTTGGCAGGGTTCTGCAAAAATATAAAGCCGTTTGAAAAGTCATTAGTGTATTTTTTATTACTTACCTCTTGCGTTTTAAGTACATTTAATTCTTTGCGTAATTCTTTGTGTTCATTTTGCATTTTAATTAAGACACTGCTTTTTTCTACAATTTGCCACTGCAAATTTCCTTTTATTTCTCCCAATCGCGCATTTGTTGTAGCCAATTCTAAGGCGATTTGATTTTTAATTTCTTGTTCTGGAAATACCAAATAGATTACGTTTGTGAATATATAGTATACTTGTATTTAAAACACGCAGAATAATTTTTACCGAGAACAGTTTTAATTTCCTGTTGTTTTTCTCGTGGTCAAATTAAAAAAAAAAGCAAAGAATGTGGAAAATGATCCAAAAGTCGTTTGTGGGCGCTTCTTGAAAGAAAGAGAGAAAATATGCAACAAACAGTCATTGAAAGGGAAACTTGTCTCTTTAAAAACACGTCAACTTTAAAATTTTCAAATGATATTTATATACAGTACTTAGCTCTGTTGGGAATGTGAAATCTTTGGCACAATGACACTACTCAGTATATCTCACCACTACACCAAACACTTTATTTTTGCATTCAACGCGCGTTTCGCTAACCACGTTAGTTGTATCAGGAGCGATGATTTGAGGTGAAAATCGTCGGATACTGCTACTTTTTTTTAAAAAAAAAACTCATCTCGACGAGTACATTAACGAAAAAATATTGCGCACCTTCAAAAATGGAGAGAATTGGCCCGTTTTTGGGTTTTTATCATATTTTTACACTTTTATTATACATTTATGGAAGATAAACTAAAAATTCTGACAGATTTTGATTCTAGATAAAAAAAATGAAGAATTTAAGGGGGATATAGATGTCACTTGAACCTTCTGGGTTGGGAGAAATTGGCCGTTTTTTGTCTTTTTTTTGTCATTGTTTATTATTAAATAGGCGTACTTGCAAACTGTAAGCTAATTTTTTTTAGTTAACTCTGGAAATTATGTTCCATGGACGTTACTTTAATTGATTCAAACATAATTTTAGCCTTTTTTTACATATTAGATTTGTTTTTTTTCACTCCTCATAATATTGATAAATTTTACTGATTCACGGTTTTTTCTTCTGATGAATTTTTTAAACAACTTTTTTTCAGTATTCTACTGCCTTACATAAAATATCAGAAAATGTTCCTTAGTCCCTAAACTTTCATTTGAGGTACTTAAGAACTCATTTAAACAATTTAGGCCCGAGAAATTGGCCATTATAGTGACAAATTTTATTTTTTTTTAATGCAAATTTACGATTTCTTTTTTTTGAGTTTTATAATATTTTCAGTAACCAAAGTTATTTTTAATTATTATACACAGATCACTCTACATGTTGAGTGGTTGAGGAAGTCATTTGGTCCATTTAGGCTGAAAAAACTGGCCATTTTACTTTGAATTTTTTTTGTGGCAAATTTACAGTAACTTTTAAAAAAATAATTTTTCTTGAATTTTATCATAGTTGCCGGAACAAAGATCATTTTTACTGGTTATAAAATGATTACCCTATGTCTTACAAGGGAGGCCCAGAGCATTTGAGTCACCGATTTGGATGAAACTTGGTGGAGAGTCAGGTTTTACCAATATATATATATATATATATATTTATATATATATATATATATATATCTATATAATATATATATATATATATATATATCTCGGAAGAGTGGGCGACCACAGATGCGTTGGGGGATGATCTGAAAAGGGATTTCACCGGAAGCGATTTATGTGTCGCACAGAATAGAGCTCAACGGCGAGAAATGAGAGAGGCCTATGTCTAAAGCTGGACGAGGGAGGAGGACTAAGAAGAAGAATATATATATATATATAATATATATATATTAATATATATATATATATATATATATATATAGATATATATATATATATATATATACATACGCCATTATCTCATAGGATTTTTTTTTTGAGAAAATTAATTTTATTTGCGCTTCATAATGTTTTGAAAAAGTAGTAATATTTCTGTTAAATAAAAAATACATTGCTGCAACAATTTAAATATAATTTATTATTTTATTTAACTAGTGAAACTTGTATAATTAAAATTATTATTTTTGTACAGTAACTTTATAATTTTTAGTAATTTAAATTATTATATCTTCATATAAAGTTATCAATAAAAAAGTAATCTTTTTAATATCATTATTGGTTAATTTATTTTTCATTTGTATAAAAATCGTATTAAATAAATACATAAAAAATATGACGTATAAATATAAGATTCATACTGGCCTGTTTGTTTAACCAAAATGGACCAAATGACGTTCTCAGCCACTCAACATGTAAAGTAACCTGTGTATATCCCCCCCCATAATTAAAAAAATAAATTTAGTTACTGAAAATATCATAAAACTCAAAAAAAAAATAATTTTTTGAAAAGAAATTGTAAATTTGCTGTAAAAAAAAATAAATTTGTGAAAAAAATATCCAATTTCTCGGGGAGCCGTTAGACTGTAATCGAGAACATTCCCCGAGAGGTATAATCCCGGATCATACCATGTTTTGTTGATTACAATGAAATTTGAGGAGCAATATGGATGCATTTTCTGGCAGAAAGGTATTTTTAAAACGAAAAACTGATTTAACAGGTGAAAAGTAGCCGAAAGTATGCAATATTTTCAAAACCATCCATATAATTCAATCAGACAAGTAAACAGGCAATTGAATGTATCTTGTGGGGCTATTTAGAAATCTCTAAAAGCTAATACATGCCATGACTATAAAATGCATAATCTTCAGTTATTAACACAATTTGATTCGGAACGACGACGACTTTAGTTTTGTAGCAGAAATGATGATTAAATATGACGAAAAAACGCTATTTTCTGAATCATATATTATGGACAGATGAAAGTTATTTTGTCAGCAACGGCAAATCTAACAGAAAAAATTATTACCGGGCTGACGAGAATCCATACAACGTTAATCAAAATTCAGAATCAAAGGCCATTATGGCGTTAATGTATGGTCTGAGATAATTGGGAGAGATTTGGCTGGACCATACTTTTTGAGGGAACACTAACTGGAAATAGATACCTTAATTTTTTGGTTAATACTCTACTAGGTCTATTAGAAAATGTTTCCCTTATTTTAAGAGGGCAGGTGTGGTATCAACACGACAGAGTACCACCTCATACAACTGCTGCAGATGCGTGCAATAGTCTATCTGGAGAAATTTATTTACCTAGCCACCCATCAAGCGTTAACGAAACAGAATGGAAAATGCATGTTAGAAGGAAAAACATAGAAATTTGTTTTGATGTTTGTTGTTCTATAGTTTTTGGTGGTTTTAATAAAAATA
>CM032451.1:50025648-50027535 GCA_019049505.1 Pachyrhynchus sulphureomaculatus | reverse complement strand
TCAATACTTTTTTCATTTTGTTAATTATAAAGTATCAATTCATTTGGTGATGTATTCTGTGGTAATTCTTGTAAAGTTTTGAACGATTTGATTTGATAAATACCCGTTACTTTTTATGATTATCTTTTAAGTTTCTTGGAATAATAGGAATATTTTGCAACCATTGATTTGTTGAATATCCCATGTTAAAATAAAACCCGTCAGGTTTTACAGCTTTATTCTCCTATTATTTCTTCTAATTTATCCAAAGAATAAAGATTACAAATTATCACTGGCTTTAGGAGAATGGTAGGACATTAAGCATCATTGTATATTTTGCCATTAACACATAGGTTTATACCAACCAACCATTAAATACCATCCTATTAATATATATATAGTTGTCCTGCAATGAAGTTCTTCTTGCACATATTTAAGAAGCTCCTCTGTAAGAATAACTTGTTGTGAAAGTGCTAATGAACTGCATTATAGCCATTAAGGTTTATTTCGCTGTCTTATTAAGTCTTTGGTAATATGTGTTTCTACCAAACAAATTACTGTAGGCTTCAATGAGTAAAACTGTCCATCCTAGTTCTGTTATATTTGAGGTTAGAACTATTTATTAGTAAGATTCATCATATTGTGTTTTTTTTTTTATTGATACTTTTTTTGATTTCTCCAATGCATCTGGATAATTAACTATTAATTGTAAATTGTTCGAATTATCTTTTGAATGCTTAACTTTTTCTATTGTAAGCTGAAATTGGTGTGTAATTATATTTGCAATTTTCAGTACCTTCCTTTTGCATGTTTGCTAGTTAGTACAGATTTCAACTTCAACTTGTACATTACTATTTTTTATAGTTTCTGACTACTTCTAGGACTGGACTACATCTCTGATTGTACTCTTTTGTGCTATGTGCCCAAATTTCCAACACTTAAAGCATTGAATGATGTTAACATGGTCAAAATACCTACATCTTCTCTCCATCTATATGCAAGACATCTCTTCTGCTTATCGACCATATGTTACATCATCAACTTCTATTATATTGCTACATTTGATTTTCGTCGTCTGTCCTCATATGTGCTCAGAACCTTCTTCATCTTTTTTCTTCTTCTGTTGTTATCCCATTTTAGTAAAATAATGCTTTCAAGTTAGTGTATCATAATTCTGCACTAATTTTTTTTCAATATTTGTTATCCTTAATCGTGGATTTTTCTTTTCAGGTACCTTAATTTCATAGTCTCTGGATCATTTTGTCTTGAATACTGCTGGAGATGTTTCTTATATCGTCCAACTTCGTGCAACTTATAGCAATGCCCCCCTCTCGAACAAACTTTGATTTGGATACCTCTGCACCAATAGATTTTTGGATCTATTTGTTCTTCAAATTGCCTTCCTTAGTAGATTGAACTATCTTGGTTTTTTATTCTTTTGGTTTTATTACTATAAAACTTCTTGTTTTTTCTTATTAACTTCATTGTATTTTTGTTCAACAGGTTACCGGGCATTGTGTAATTTGAACTATTCAGATTTACTAGGAGATGTTTTACATCATGCTAGATGTGTCAACATTGTTGGAATTTTTTTTTCTGCACTTCCTTACAGCTATACATAGAAAAGATTATTAGCCTTCTTATGTTAGAGGCATACATTTCACCTATGAAGCTGATAAGTTTGGAACATCCCACATATGAATTTTTATCATGGACAAATATTTCGCATTGGTAGTACTCTCTCTTCGATTTTATTTTTACATTTCAAAACAATGTTGCTTTTCATTTCCAACCATCATTTCATAATCTTAATCTTTGACATCAAATTTAATGTTGCTAATCTTTATAGCCTCCTTAGGTTATCTTTGACTCCCCCCCCCCCCCATTCAATAATTACTCTATTGTACG
>CM032451.1:49960648-50020648 GCA_019049505.1 Pachyrhynchus sulphureomaculatus | reverse complement strand
TATATATATATATATATATATATATGTTACTATAGAAGTTTTCACTGATGGTGGAATGTAATGCATTAAAATTCCGGGTTTCCGTCCGTTTAAAAATGAATTTGCGCAACGTTTCGCCAAAATCTCATTTGGCATTTTCAAGCGCTCCCGCTGCTGCTGCTACTCGATATTGTGATCTTGCTGCTGTCACTCGAAGCTAACTGAGAAACCGACGTGCGGTCGTTGTCTTTTATAGGTCGGCGTCTACGCAGATTGTAGGTGGGGGGTAGGAAGTTTTCGTCCGAGCATCGGTGTTTGCCGGCGGGGTGGTAATTAAGAGTTCCGGCGCTATGCTGACTATTGCCTTCTCGATGTTTCGGTTATTCCTTGGTTTAGCTAGTAGACCCTTCCATGTAGTGGAGATATTAAGCGCATTATCTCGCTTATTTAGCTGTCCATTCTTTTCGATCTCCAAGGCTTCTCTGACTATGCGTGTTTTCTAGTTTGAAATCGAGGCTATCAAAATTTATGTTGTGACAGTATCGTGATGGTGCTGAAAAAGAGCTGATGTTTGTTTGTTTTTGATACTTATTTTATGTTCTTGGATCCGGGTAGAGATTCTTATGTTTGTTTGTTCTATGTACAATTTATGGCAGTCTCCGCATGGGATGCTGTAAACTCCATGATTTTTCAGTTTTTTCTTGTCCTTGGGGTTACCCAGGATGTCTGCCAGTGTGTTTTGTGGTTTGTATGCTGTGCCTATTTTGTATTTTCTTAGGACTCGTCCAATCCTATCTGTGACTCTACTTTAGTTGAGGTCGCGTTCCTTTATCCTTGTCTGTGGATGGCGCTGCCTTTCTAATGCTCTCGGTATATCCATTTTGCTTAAGAGTCCTAGTGATTTGTGTAATTTCTTGCTGTCTCGTGTGTGGTCCAGTGAGTCGGTATGATGTCGATACGAGGGTGTTGCCTACCGACTGGATTTGGGATGGATGGTGGTGTGAGCCAGCGTTTAAATTGCTAGTGTGGGTGGGCTTCCGGTAGACTGAGTATTGAAGTTGTTTTTCCGCGTTACGAGCACATAAAGGAAATAACGCTTTTTCCTTCTTCTACTTCCAAAGTAAACTGTATCCGGTGCTGGATTCTATTTAAATAGGTTAGGAAGTTGTCTAATTCATTTCGTCCATGGGGCCAAATTATAAAGATGTCATCGACATGTCGTTTCCAGAGTTTGGGTTTGAGTGGTGAGTTTTTAAGGGCCTCGGTTTCAAAATATATCATATAGAGATTGGCTATTACTGGTGAAAGGGAAGATCCCATAGGCGGTCCATCTGTTTGTTTGTATATCTGACTGTTGAAGACAAAATAGATATTTTTTAGACAGTGTTCTGATAGTTCTACAACATGAGCTGGGAAATCCTCGTTCATTGCAATTTTGTCTAGTACTGTGGTAAAGCGAAACAACATCTAGACCTGCCAGAATGTCATTTTTCTCTAGTTGAATGTTTCTGATTATGTTCGTGAGGTGTTCGGAGTTTTTGATGTATGACTCAGCACTTTCAACGGTTAGTTGCATGATCTTTGACAGATGCTTTTCTAAGTGTGTAGGTGAGGCCACCGCGCTAACAATGGGTCTAAGGGGGTCATTGAGCTTGTGTATCTTTGGTAGGCCATACAACTTTGGGCATCGGCTTGATTTCTCTCTTGGAATTATGAGACTTTCAACCTCTGGTCCCAAGTTTGCAGCTTTTATTTTGGCCTTTGTAGTTTTTTCCAAATATGTTGTAGGGTCCCTGGTAACCGGCTTGTAGGTATCATCTTGTAGAATGGTTTCCATTTTTATCATGTATTCTTCGGTATTTAGAACCATTGTGGTATTACCCTTGTCTGCTGGTAATATGTTGATGTTTTTGTTTTTCTTGAGCGCTTGAAGAGCTTTCTATTCTTCAAATTTTAGGTTTGGCTTGGGAGGTCTGTTTGTTCTCAGGATTTGAGTGATATCTTGTCTTATTCTCTCAGCATTTTCTTTGGGCATGGTGTCTAAGTCAACCTCTACATTTGTGTTTATATCTTCAACTGGAATTGATTTTGGTGTTACGGCGTAATTGAAACCTCTGCTTAATACTAATTTTTCGTGCTCTGTAAGATGGTGTGTTGAGAGGTTACGTACGACTTTTTTTGTTTCTAGTTGTGGATCAGTGTGTCGCATATCTTTTCCTCTGATGTTTTCTAGCTTCTCTTTTAGTTTTTCGGTTTTAAAATTGGTATCGGAATAGGCCCGCCATAATGAGAGTTTGTCAATATCAGACTATAGTAGAGGGTGAATATTAAATGCTCAGTTGTAGGTGTAGGTAGAAGATTTCTTTCACTGTGATGGCAATATATATATATATATATATATATATATATATATATATATATATATATATATATATATATATATATGATCCTACTATATATACCATTTTTATGGCTTTCTCCACAACTCGAATAAGTGTAGATTATTTTAGGTACTAGAATAATTAAAGCATTAAGGACTAACGATAGAGAGAAGATGTAAGTAGAGTATATCCCAGAAAGCGAGTGAGAAGAATATTATAAGAAGCTGCTAACAGAAGACAGACAAGAATTCCAAGAAGAGAACCCTGAAGAAGAACAGAATAAGGAAAAAAAAGAGATAGATAGAACTAAGCTGTGAAGAAGTAAAGAAGACAATAAAAATATTCAAAAATAATAAATCTGCAGGGCCTAGGGGGTGTGGTAAATGAAATGATTAAGTACGGGTCTAATAAATTACATCGAATGCTGAGAAACATGTTCCACAAAGCGATAAATGGAGAAAAAATACCAGAGGAATGGTCAAAAGCCTATATAGTATCTATATTTAAAAAGGGAGACCGCAGAAAATGCACAAACTATAGAGGCCTAAGCATAATATCGAGTATGGGACGTATGTATGGAAAAATTATTAAAAATATCATAGAGGAAAATATAAAAGGAAAAATTGGAGAAGACCAAGCAGGCTTTACAGCCGGAAAATGATGTATAGACCACATATACACTATAAAACAAACAATGGAAAAAAACTGGCAAAGAATAGAGAAGTTCATTTAGCCTGGATAGACATAAGAAAGGCCTATGACTCAGTACCAAGACAAAGATTATGGAACGCAATGAAAGAAATATGCATTGACAAAGAACTAATATACGCAGTAAAAGCTTTCTACGAAAACAACACAGTGAGCATAAGGATAGGACATAAAATAAGGAAGAGACTCCAAACATCAAAAGGCCTATTACAAGGATGATCTACATCCCCTACACTATTCAAAATATACCTCGAACAAACATTAAAAAAATGGAAGCAAAAATATAGTGGAATGGGAGTCCCAATACGAGAAGATTATTTATATACTCTAAGTTTCGCAGACGACCAAGTAATCATGGCGCAAGATGAGGAAGACCTCAGTTATATGGTAAGAACTGAAAGAAGAATACACTAAAGCAGGATTGGCAATAAACTTTGATAAAACGGAATATCTAACAACAAAGGAGGGAAACGTGGAGAATCTAGAAATTGATGACGAAACAATAATCAAAGGAACCGATAGATTTAAATATTTAGGAACCATCATTTCAAGAAATGCAACATCAGAAGAAGAGATTAAAGCTAGATTAGGACAAACGCGATCCTATGGGACAAGCACATTACAAAGAGAAACAAAACACGCATATACAAATCAATGATACAAAGCATAATGACATACGGGTCAGAAATATGGACGATCAACAAAAGAAATAAATCTAAAATTAACGCGGTAGAGATGGAGTATTGGAGAAGATGTTGTAGAGTGACACGTATGGAGAGAATAACGAATGAAGAAATAAGAAGCAGAATAAACATCAAAGAGAACGCAATAAACACCACTGAAGAAAAACGATTAAAATGGTATGGACACTTAAGACGGAGCGAAGATAATAGGTGGATAAAGAAAATAACGGAGTCGAGCCCTATAGGGAGAAGAAAAAGAGGAAGACCCAGACGATCGTGGAGAGACGATGTGGACGAGGCTATGGAGGACAGGGGTCTAACAGATGGAGACTAGGAAGATAGAAACGGATGGAATCAAAGGCTGAGAGAAGGAAGACAGCGTCAGCTGTAGAAAATTCTTGATATATATATATATATATATATATATATATATATATATATATATATATATATATATATATATATATATATATATATATATATATATATATATATATATATATATATATATATTATATATATATATATATATATATATTAGGTACTCTAACAATTAATAACGTTTTCCAAAAATAATTTAAACTTCTAATTAATTTATTTTAGTCAGCTTATTTCATTAACACAATATTTTTTACAATTACTTTCCCCAATGGTTTCTTTTGGCATGTCTATCAGCTGCCACCATTATTCTTCTTTATGTTTGAGCTTTTTTCTATAAAACGAAAGAAATGATGTAAGCGAAAAATAGAAAAAATTTATCAGCTAAAGCTTATAAGGAGTCGGCATTTTTTTTATTGAAACAGAAAGGTAATCCTTATAAAAAATATTTTGCGCCAATCGCTTGTTTTTTTTTTTTGTTCTTGAAGGCCCAAACCCAAGAAAAATAAATAAATAATACAATACACATACAAAAAAATATATAAAAATTATTATTTCACTCTTTCACAAATTATGGAGTTTGGGCTTTCTGACGCACTTATTTAAGAATGATAATTTACAAAACTAAGGATTTTGGTCAAGATTTTGAAAAACTAAAGATATTTTTTTTTTGTCAAATAGAGTACATTCGATGAAAAACAGTTTTATTTTTTTGTAAAAAATGTCATTAACAAAAATACGTGTATTTTTGGTTTAAAAAACAAAGTCAATGTCAGGTTTAGTGGTACTATTTTAAAGAACAAAACTATTTTTATGTGCATAAAAATACGTAATATCAAGTTTGATTGTTTAGACAAATAGTTTTCTAGGCGAAGTCACATGACTTGGCAAGGCATTAGTTATGTGACGTCACATCATGTTAAAAAATAAAAAAAGTTGATCTTGAGAATATTGATCCACCAAGGTCAATTGACGAAATTAGTTACTAATTCCTAATCAATCATTCAGTGCATTGAAATCTACTTGGAAGGCTACAGACGTTTTAAGAAGATAAATTATTTGTTTATTGGTTGCATGGTGGTTAAGTGTGTGACAACAAAATTGTGTATCCTCAAATTTCTTTTAATCAACTAAAGTTTAATAAGGTTCCAAAAATGTATCATGTCGAAATTCTAAATATCCTTTTTTGACATAAGTAAAATTTGAACAGAATAAAACATACTTGTAAAGAGTAGCTTGGATAAGTAAAAGAATCTGTGTAAAATTTAAGTAAAGAAAATTTTCTCATTGTTTTTAGAATTACATGACATAAAACCGTCAGAAGAAAAACATCATTTCGTTTCAACAGTTAGAGCTAACCAAGAAGCGTCCACAAAAAGAGAAACTGATGAAAATATAATACATATAAACAACAGATTTGTCCCTACTACTCAGTATATATCACCACTACACCAAACACTTTATTTTTGCACCCGACGCGCGTTTTGCTAACCATGTTAGCTTCATCAGGAGCGATGATTGACTAAAGCTAAAAATACAAATCTACCCTATTTATACTTAGCCTAACCCTTGAATTACTCAGGCGGAGCTAATGGCATAGGCAAGGCCATCAGTTCCGTCATCAGTCTTTATTTAAACTACTTTTACATTTTATAATTTCCATACTCTCGCATGCGTTCAACAATCTCCTATCAGATACATTTTTCATTAATCTTAGATTATCCAATGTTATAATATGATCAGCCTCAAGGGCATGTTTGGCAATGCTAGAGCTTTCTGTTCTACTGTATTTTAAGTGTGCTAAATGTTATTTAAATCGTGTTTTAATTGACCTTTTAGTTTGCCCAACATACTTTTTGTCACAATCATTACAACTAATTTCATAAATTCCATTTTTCTCACAATTAGAAATCTTATCTTTGGGATTCCCTAAGATATTCCTCAGATTGTCTGATGACTTATAGACTAAGGTGAGGCCTACCTTATTAAATACCTTATTGAGTCCCTTGCTATATTTCGATTATATGGTATGGAGACATACTTGGTGTTATTTTCTTGGCGTGTAAAAAAGGTGGAATTCTGAATATTAAACCTAAACTTATGTCTATTTATTAGCTTATTTACTAAGTCATTTTCATAACCATTAACTCTAGTTATATTTCTAATACGATTCCTTTCTTTATTAAAGTTTACTCTCTTCAGAGGGAAAGTAACCATCGTATTAGAAATATAACTAGGGTTAATGGTTATGACGATGACTTAGTAAATAAGCTAATAAAGAGATATAAGTTTAAGTTTAATATTCAGAATTCCACCTTTTTTACACGCGAAGAAAATAACACCAAGTATGTAAGGTATTTAATAAGGTAGGCCTCACTTTAGTCTATAAGTCATCAGACAATCTGAGGAATATCTTAGGAAATCCCAAAGATAAGATTCCTAATTGTGAAAAAAAGTGGAATTTATGAAATTAGTTGTAATGATTGTGACAAAAAGTATGTTGGGCAAACTAAAAGGTCAATTAAAACACGATTTAAAGAACATTTAGCACACTTAAAATACAGTAGAACAGAAAAGTCTAGCGTTGCCAAACATGTCCTTGAAGCGGATCATATTGTAACATTGGATAATCTAAGATTACTAAAAAATATATCTGAGGAGATTGTTGAAGGCATACGAAAATATGGAAATTACAAAATGTAAAAGTAGTTTAAATAAAGACAGAGGGCCTATTCCTTATAGTCCCCTCTACTGGTTACTTGACCGGAACTGATGGCCTTGCCTATGCCATTAGTTCCGCATGAGTAATTCAAGGGTTAGGCTAAGTATAAATAGGATAGATTTGTAGTTTAGCTTTAGTCAATTATCGTTCCTGATGAAGCTAACATGGTTAGCGAAACGCGCGCCGAGGGCAAAAATAAAGTGTTTGGTGTAGTGGTGATATATACTGAGTAGTATCATTGTGCCAAAGATTCCACATTCCCAACTTAGTTGTCTCTAACTTTTTTCTTAATCATTTTTGTTTTACATTGTGTTTCCTCAAAGAGCATTATTTACGAGTGACAGTCGACGGATTTCTTTTTAATACCTTCTATCAACGCCAGTATACTCCAAGGCTCCATACTGTCTCCCACTCTCTATAATTTAATTGATGATCAGCTGAAAAGGTCCAGAAATCCAATTTGCAGATAACAGTAGCCTGATTTTTTCATTCACTTTGAATGTTAGAACATCGCCTACTCCTGTAAATACCTCCAGACAACAGAAAGTCATTTAACTTAACAAAGACCTGGAAGCAATTCTATCTTGGGGTGACAGTAACTAAGTAGAATTTAACGCTATGAAAACTCAGGCGGCAATTTTTTCTAAAAAAGTTAAAGTTGCTGAACCAGATATAGTTATTTTGAAACACTCCATTCCTCTAGCATCGTCATTCAATTTGCTGGGCGGTTATTTGAAAGCAAATATATCTTGTCGTGAACATGTTGCATGCATAGCAAAGAGCTGGGAATATTATTTCGAACTGGAACGCTTTACACTCCACAACAACCGTTAATTCTGCACAAATTTAACCAGCGATAGAATGCTGCTCCCATGTTTGGGCTCTGCTCCCAAACATACACTGAATTTGTTGGGTTCTATTCAAAGGAGACCTGTTTGCCTGATTGGCGATCCAGAACTCACTAGAAACTTTGATTCCTTGGAGCATCGAATGACGCTTAGCGATTTGAGTATATTAGACAAATATTTCCATGGAAAATGTTCGATAGCCCGCTTAATTACTTCGAGAGCGATCCATGCCAGGAATATACGTGACGCTAATATTTCAGATCGGTTTGAATTTCAGCTTGTTATTCCTCGTACAACCTTTTTCAAGCAGTCTCTTATATGGAGACCCGCATCCCCTTGGAATGATTTCACTGGCATTTTGTTTTCCACCGAGTACAATTTACAGCAAATCAATACCAAAGTGAATCGCTTTTTCCGCATACGCGCCACTCCTGTGGCTCTTTAGAGATTTCTCTGCAACAAGTGTCCTTGGACTACAAAAAATTACATTTTAAGATACAATAAAATATTTCCAATTGCTTTTAAATATCGTATTTAAAACCTAAATATACATACGGGTGTTAGCGAAGTGAGATGGGCAGGTTCTGGTTCATATAAACACGAAAATGGAACGATGTACTACTCGAGATGCGACGACTCTGGTGATAGAAATCATAAAAATGGAGTAGGAATATTTTTAACATCACACCTAGACAAATATGTAATAAATTGTATCCTAATATTTGACAGGATTATACTCGTTAAACTAAGGGGCAGTCCATTTGATATTAACATACTGCAGATTTGTGCATTAAAATCAGAGAAAAAATATGACAACAAAGTTGTTTCTCTCTATAATCAAATGACTAACAACATGAAAAATTTAAGAAGAGAAGGGATAACTTATGTCATGTGGAACTTTAATGCAAAAATCGGTAAAGATGTTAGAGCGAGTTTCGTGGGTCAATATAGTTTAGGGAAGTCTAATATTAGAGGAGAAAAGCTTTTCGAATTTTGCCAAGAGCATAACTTATTGGTATATATTACTTGGTTTAAACTCCCAAAACGACGACTATATACCTGGCAAGCACCAAGTGATAGTCCACAGCATATAGTGCGAAACCAAATAGATTTCATGTTTCAACGGTTCAGAAACAGCATAAAAAGGATCTTCAGCCGATATATTGTCAGACCATAATGCACTGGTTGCCGACATCATCGTAAACCTTAAAAAGGTCGAAAGGAAATCACCTTGCAGTCATGTGGACTAACCAACAAAAATGTAAAAGAAGATATCAACAATCAGATTCAGAACATCACTCCTTTTGCAAACATTAACGAAGAATGAAGTAACATAAAGAACAAACTGCAGGAGGTTATTCTGAAGTATTCAAGGACAACAACATATAAGAGGAAAAAGAAATGGATGACGGACGAAATATTTACCATAATGGAGGTAAGCTAAGGCAAGATAAGGTGAGGTAAGGCTAAGAATAACAAAAATAAGTACAGTGCACTCCATAAACAAAAAAGGGCCAACACAAGGAAGCAAAGGAGGCGTGGATGAGAGAGGGTTGCAAGGAAACTGCGGAACTGAACAGAAAGCATGACACTTTTAATATGCACAAAAACCTGAAAGAAGTAGCATGGATGTATAAAGAGAAACGACCCTCTGTGCTTACAGGCAACATAGACAAAATCATTATTGACGAGGAAGAGATTTCTGAGACATGGTGCGCTTACTTGAGGGAGGTGTTCCAAGATGAGAGATCAAATATAGCGGATGGTGAGTGGATGAAACAAAGAGCAAGACGCTGTAATGACTGTAGACTGATAAACTTGCTGTATCATATCTTGAAAATGTTCCTTAGAATCATTCATGGCAGAAACAAAAGAAAGTGCGAAGAAGATCGAGACAACTCACAAATCGGATTCAGAAATAATTTTGGAACACGAGAGGCACTCTTTGCTTTGAACTTTCTGCTCCAGAAGTGCAGAGACCAACGCCAGGAGATGTTTGTCTGCTTTATAGTTTACGAGAAGGCTTTCGATAGGGTAAAGCATACAAAATTAATCGAAATACTACAGAACACAGGAGTTGACAACAGAGATATCTACATAATCAGTAATATGTATTGGAGACAAACGACATTGGTGAAATTTGGAGAGATCAGATCAGAGGATGTTGCCATCCAACAAGGAGTGAGACAAGGCTGCATACTTTCGCCGTTGGTGTGTAACGTTTACTCTGACAAAATATTCAAAACAGCTTTATATGAACAACCATATGGAGTGGTGGAGGTGAATGGAGAGTTCATTAACACAGTCAGATATACGGTCGATACTATTATCTTGAGTGACAAGATTGAAGACCTGTTAGAGTTGAACAGGCAGGAGCGGATATGGGCCTTAACATCAATATATTTAAAACCAAATTCATGGTCTTTACCCTCCAACAATATGCAGATGTTGATCTTCATCTCAACGGTCAAGCGATAGAGAGAGTTCACCATTCTAAAAACCTTCAATGCTACATTACTGACCAGTTAGATCCCGACAAAGAAACTAAGTGCAGAATAGAAGCAGCCAGAACAACCCTCATTCTTTTACAACGATAGCATTAACCTGAAACTTCGTCAGAGAATGCTAAAATGCTATATTTGGTCGGTTTTATTGAATGGCTCACAAGTATGGACATTGGAGGTTGCGATAGTTGACCGCTTGGAGGCTTTCGAGATATGGCTGCATAGAAGGATTTTCCGTATTCCGTGGACGGCTTATGTTACCAATCAGGAAGTACTGCAGAGAATATGTAAGATGTACAGATGACTGTAACAATTATTCTATAAAAATATTGAAACTTAACCTGCAAGATTTAACTTCGATTTATTTAAATTTATAGTATAGATTTTAATAAGATCTTCTTAAAAAAATGTTTTGGTTGTAGTAAAGGTTACTTCGCAACAATTACCGACTGTTTAGTTTCCATTTGGTGGGCGGTACATTTTAATACACCTAAGACCTTCCGTATGCAGAAAAAATACTAAAAAAAATGACTGCATTAATGTATTAAACATTACATAATGGATGCTATTTTCATTCAAATGAGAAGTTTCACCTTTATTTACTTTGAAAGAAACGTATAATTTATTCATTTAAATGTCATTTAAAGTTTTGACTGACGCATTCGGTAAAACCCGGGACAGCTAATTGACTTTTTATAGCTCCTATTTCAAGAAAAATCGGTCGAAAGTTGAAAATCGGTTACCACTATTTCAACTTGGGTTTACTTCAGTTAAATCGAGAGTGTTTTAAAAGTCGTCATTTTTTAAATCTGTTATGAAAAAGGTGAATGGTTGCTATAAAAATGAGTTTATAACATGTATATCATACTGTAGCGAATTATTTTCATAAATTATTGTCGGTCAATATTTTTGAAATTAAAACAAGTATAAAATGTATAATTTATTGCATTGAATTGTAAATAGCCTTAATAAACATTTTATATTTCGTAACTAAATATATATATATATATATATATATATATATATATATATATATATATATATATATATATATATATATATATATATATATATATATATATATATATATATATATATATATATATATATATATATATATATATATATATATATATATATATATATATATATTAATATACAGGGTGCCCCATATGTATGGAATACTGATTCCACAGCATTTATTAATCAGTGTATCAAAAAAAAAATGTTTAGATAAAAGTTACAGGGTGTTATACGGCGCACATGCCGACGTTCACAATAAAAGGTTTCGAAGAAATTACTCTATCTTTTTTAAATGGAATTACTCCAATTTTTTTAAGTGGAAAGCTCTGTATATTATTTTATTTTTGAGTCCTACTAAAAATTCTAGATATTATTTGTCTAACTATGTCTGTATGTATGTATTGTGTATTATATGTCTAAATTGAACTGTTTGGAATTATTGACATTTGAAATTAAGGAGATCTTTTTTTTAAGCTGGCTTGTGTCAAGCATTTACTGTCTGGTAATGACTTAATGAGTCAAAAATGATTTACTGACGAAAACGTTCATTGCTGCATTTTGTGGAACTGCAATTTGAGCGTAATATCACAATGGTACATTTAACAGAAACTGAAAGAATTACTTTGTAAATGATGGTTGGTTACGGAGTCCGTAGGAGAATAGAAGAGGAGGTGTGTGATCTTTTTAACGCAGAATATCCGAATCAAGAACCTATTACCCAATCCGTAGTTAGCAAAACATTAAAACGATTTAGACAATCAGGTTATGACAAGGATCGTTCTAAATTTGGACCTCCAAAAGTTAAAACAAGTGATGATGAAAAGTTAGATACTGAATGAAAAAAAATTGCATCCATACGAACCTATTCTATTGCAGAATTATCTGAAGATGACTACGATAGACGCGTTGAATTTTGCGAGGTCATGATGAAACGAATCAATAATGATCCTAACTTAATTAATAATATCGTTTTTTTCTAACACGGCCACATTTTGTCTTAACGGAAGAGTTAATAGGCATAGCTGCCTGTAATTGTATACTGAGAATCTCCACTGGATAATCGACAGTGATTCTCAAAGACCACAAAAGATAAATGTGTGGGCAGGGATTTGTGGACGACATATCATTGGTCCCTTTTTTATCGATGGAAATCTGACAGGACATCGGTATTTATAGTTACTTCAAGAGCAAGTTATTCCAATTTGTGCAGGTCTTTTTCCCGATGAAAATAATTTGGATACCCCTCACAGGAATCTGTGGTATCAACAGGACGGAGCACCTCCTTACTATGAAATCAATGTTCGTAGATATTTGGATGCGATTTTTCTTAATCGATTGATAGGCAGAAGAGGTGCTGTAGAATGGCCTGCAAGTCCCGACCATACGCCATTCGATTTTTTTTATGTCATGTCATTTGAAACCAGAGTTCACCGAAGTCGACCTGAAACTGTAGAAGATTTACAACAAAGAATTCAATATGACGTAGCATAGATCATCTCGGATTCTCGGCAAAACTCTGTTCAGGCTGTTTATGACAGATTGGGACATTGCCTCGCTGTTAACAGTAAACATTTTGAGCAATTGTTACCTTAAAAATAAACCTAGAATATTTATTAATAGTTTTTTTTGACTTTTTTTATTTTAAATTTCAAACGACAATAATTCCAAAACACTTCAGGTTAGAGAAATAACATATAGAATTTTTAGTAGGAGTCAAAAATAAAATAATAAATAGGGCTTTCCATGTAAAAAATAATCAAGATGGCGTAATTTCTTCGAACGAAAATATTTTATTGTTAACTTCAGCAACTTTTATTTAAATATTTTTTTGATGCACTGATTAATAAATGCTGTGGAACCATTATTCCATAGTATAGGCATTATATATATATATATATATATATATATATATATATATATATATATATATATATATATATTATATATATATATATATATGTGTGTATCATACTGTAATGAATTGTGAACGACTTTAGCAATGATTAATAAATAATCGGTAACTCAAACTGTATTTTTTCAACTTTCAACGAAACTCGAAAGAGATTTTGCACCTTCAAACATTTGTATCCCAAATGATAATATAAGGGTAGATATGGATCACAAAAAATTATATGTTGAGCCCTAGATTTGTTTAATGTATATCAAGGGTCAAGTTAATAAATAAGTAATCCTATTGGATTTAATATCCCCGAACCATGTAATGTAAAATGTTGCATGGTAGTTTCATTATCGACTGATATATTGGGCGTGGATCTAGTTTTGAATTCCCTGAACGTAATATTTTTTTTTTAATGAGCATTGAGGGTCGTTATTTTCTTCCTACCTTCTTAAGATTTTCGGTCGATATAACTGTCTGTCTGTTGGCACGATAAGTCCCGATATGTCGATTTCAAATTCAGTATACATACGAAGAGAACTTACAAGCGATAGTACAGGGTTGACACATTTTATGGACTTTCGATAGTATTATAGAAATTTTTTCTAGTTTGAAGTTGTAAGAATGAACAAATTTCAAGTATACTTATTGTGAAACATATAAAGATAAGAGGGAGAATTAAAAGAGGGTAGCTACAAATATATATGTTCGTTTCCGGGTTTTGGAAGTCGAGGAATCTAAAAATTATGATAGTTTTTGATGATTTCCGTGATTATCATAATTAATATGTAGAGGGATAAGAGTAATCTCAAAAAAATGTTATTCACAACTGTTAATTGTGAAGGAAATATCGGGTTTAAAGGATCTTTACCAACCCTAGCCTCGTGGTTATCGTGCCGACATACTGTCTCAAGTGTCCCGGATGCGAATCCCCAAGTATATTTTGCCTGGTAACATGTACAGGTAGTAGTTTGTTGCAGAAATGCAATAATGTCCATGGCAGCACTACCGCGTTGTCTAAAAGGTGCCGTGAAATATAAATGTATGTTTCAGAACTTGGACAACGTTGATAGCGTGGAGGTGACCGATAAAAAATACCCAATGTATTTCAAAGGTTACATTTTTTTCCAATTCGTCTTTCTGTATTTCCTGTACTACACTCGTTGGTATATGTATTAACTCAGGCTAAATACCAAAAAAATGGCACTATATGTTAAAATGCAGGTATTTTTTTAAATTAACCTAAAAGTAACTAGAGTAACGAACAGTAAAAACGGTCATATATTTTCATTATTTGTTTACCTAATGAAATTAAAATTTAAAAATACATTGTTGTTTTAATTAGATTTCCCCTTATTTACCACTTGGGAGAAAAATAATTTGTAAGACGCCATGCTAAATAACCTTTTAAGGAAAATTCGCTTCAAAAATAAGGGGAGATTTTCACGTCCAAATTATATTCTGAGATGTTATCATCTTCCTATTTATTCATTTATATTTGGCTTTAGAAAACTTTAAAGAAAATAAACGTTTATAACTTCTGATCCATTATGTTTTCACTCAAATTATGCAAACTACTTGATTTTAACTTAATATGAACAGCTCTCTTCTAAATAGCATCCAACAGATGCAATGTAGATTTGGGATCAGTAATTCATCGTTTGTTGAATTTGAGCTTTGTAGAGAATTAATAGTTGCTAACAGCTTTCAAGAAATAGTACGAGGCTGGTTTGAAAAGTCCGTGCAAAAATAAAAACTACTTGTGTTTGGGGTAAACCTTTTTTATTTTTCGACATAGTCTCCTTTTAGGCTTATACACTTCGTCCAACGATGTTCTAGTTTGTTGATCCCTTCCGAATAATAGGATTTGTCCAAGTCTGCAAAATATCCATTAGTGTCTGCAATCACCTCCTCGTTTGAATAAAATCTTTGTCCCGCCAACCATTTCTTCAAATTGGGGAACAAATAGTAGTCCGAGGGAGCCAAGTCTGGAGAAGAGGGGGGATGTGAAACGAGTTGGAATCCTATTTCCATTAATTTTGCGACCACAACTGCTGAGGTGTGTGCTGGTGCGTTGTCGTGATGGAAAAGGACTTTCTTGTGGGCCAATCGCGGGCTTTTTTCTTGCAGCTCGGTTTTCAAACGGTCCAATAACGATGAATAATATTCACCTGTAATAGTTTTACCCTTTTCCAGATAGTCGATGAGGATTATCCCTTGCGAATCCCAAAAGACAGTCGCCATAACCTTTCCGGCCGAAGGAACGGTCTTCGCCTTTTTTGGTGCAGATTCCCCCTTGGTAACCCATTGTTTAGATTGTTGTTTGGTCTCAGGAGTATAGTAATGTATCCATGTTTCATCCACAGTGACGAAACGACGCTTAAAGTTCTCCGGATTCTTCTGGAACAGCTGCAAACCATCCTTGCAACACTTCACACGATTCCGTTTTTGGTCAAGCGTGAGCAATCGCGGCACCCATCTTGCGGATAGCTTTCTCATGTCCAAATGTTTATGCAAAATATTATGTACCCGTTCAGTCGAGATGCCCACAGCACTAGCAATCTCACGCACCTTAACTCTTTTGTCATCTATCACCATATCATGGATTTGATCAATGATTTCTGGAGTCGTAACCTCCACAGGCCGTCCAGAACGTTCAGCGTCACTTGTGCCCATATGGCCAGACCGAAAATTTTGAAACCACTTATAAACTGTTCTAATCGAAGGTGCAGAGTCACCATAATGTTTATCAAGCTTCTCTTTAGTCTCCTGAGGCGTTTTGCCTTTCATAAAGTAATGTTTAATAACCACACGAAATTCTTTTTCGTCCATTTCTTGAAAATCACTCGACTTTCTTGATTCACACGAATGCCAAACACAAAGAAATAGACCAATATGGCCGAAACTTGGTGTGCGTTCATTCAAGAGATGCTACTAACTAAACATGACCTCGATACGCGCCGGTGGTGCCATCTCTCGGACTTTGCACGGACTTTTCAAACCAGCCTCGTATTCCCAGCTTTTAAGAAGTTATCTTTGCTATGCATGCATGTTCAAGCCAAGACATATTTACTCACAAGTTAACGTCCAGCAGCTTGAGTGACGATGCTAGGAGAATGGAGTGTCCCCACATAACTATGTCGAGTTCCGCAACGTTAACTTTTTTAGAAACAATTTCCCCCTTTTTGTAGACTTGGGGTCTGTCATCCCATCCAGGTCTTTGTTAAGTTGAACGACTTCCTGCTGTCTGCGGATATTTGCATAGGTAGCAGATCGTTAATGTAACTGAGGAAGGTAGTAAGAGACAGTGCTTTCGGGCATGCTGGCGTTGATAGTGAAGGTATTAGAAAAAATTCCGTCGACTGCCACTCGTAGAGAATGCTTTCTAAGGGAGCCCGACACCCATAAAGAAAGCATTTCGGACAAAACATATTTGTTCACTTTGTGCTGTTGAATATATAAAAAATATATTATTTGATTATATTAACTAAAATTAAATAATTGACAAAAATATGATCGGTTATAGAATCTAAATACATCTTCAATCTATTAATGATCTTAATCTTCTGGAAATGATTAAAAACCCAATATACAGCTATGCTGTTGACACCCCGCTTTTTGACGATAATAGTGAATCAAGTCCACGAGAGCAGAGCCGCGGGCATGGCTAGTACTACTATGACATGCAATTCCAAAGATTTTCTCCTCATAATTATTTTTAGTATTTTAACAAATAGAGTGCCCTGTAGACTATAAACTTTTAGAAAATTTAAATGTTCAGCCAAATACAAATGTTAATCGGCACTGTAACATCATTTTATGGGTTTCAAGTGATGCAGAATCCACCTATAAACTTCTATGTCCCACACTTTCTGCATGTCACTATATAAATAGCGTCTATGTAAAAAAGTTCAGTTTTGTTAAATTTTTCTTACATACTATATAAGAACAAAACCAACTAGGAGTATTTACTTTTAACATATCTAGATTACTTTCCGCTAATCTTACTCCGCATCAATTTACTTGAAAACCCACATTTTTATTCTGTGACATCGAACATATCAGCATCAGCATCCAATCTCTATAAACTGCAAATCAATCTCCCCGAAATAAGTCTTAATCATATTGATTGATTCCGAGATTGATAAGCTCTTATCTTATATTGCTATGAAAAAACCTTGCTTTGTGTCCATAAATCTAAGTTTTTTATTTGCCGCGTTTTTGTACAGCGTGTTTGCTTGTTTTTTTTGTTTTTTTTTTTTATGGGTCTAGCACACGTGCTACAGGGAAGTCCCTAAAGCGCTACATGGGTGACACGTGTCCAGAGAAAGCGATTCACGTTGTTCTTGAATCGCTGTAGATTGTACTCGGTGGGAAACACAGTCCTGGGCAAATTATTCCAAAGGGATGATGTTCTCCATATAAAAAACTGCTTGAAGAGCGTTGTACGAAGAGTAACAAGCTGAACCTCATACGATGTGAAAGAATAGCGCGACGTGTACTTCTAACATGCACCGCTCTGAGAGGAATTAAGCAGGCCACATCCTTCGAACACTTTCCATGAAAGAAATTGTAGAATAGGCTCAAGTCGCCAACCGTTCTTCGATGTTCCAGCGAATCAAGGCCGTCGGTCAGTTCCGGGTCTCCAATCAGACGAACAGCCCTTCTCTGAATAGAATCCAACAAATGCAGTGTATGTTTGGGAGCGGAGCTCCAAACATGGGAGCAGTATTCCATAGTTGGTCGAAATTGAGCTTTGTAAAGAATTAACAGTTGCTGTGGAGTGTAAAGCTTTCTGGTTCGAAATAATATTCCCAACTTTTGAGAAGCTCTCCTTGCTATGCCTGCAACATCTTCATGCCAGGACATATTTGCTTCCAAATTAACGCCCAACAAATTGAGTGACGATGTTAGAGGGATGTAGTGCCCCGACATAACTATGTCGGGTTCAGCAACTAAAACTTTTTTAGGGAAAACTGCTGTCTGGGTTTTTGTAGCGTTAAATTCCACTTGGTTACTGTCACACCAAGATAGAATTTCTTCCAGGTCTTTGTTAAGTTGGCTGACTTTCTGCTGTCTACGGATATTCGTCTGAGGAGCCGATGTCCGAGCGTTCAAAGTGAATGAAGAGATAAGTGTACTGTTATCTGCAAAGCTGTAGATTGGATTCTCGGTCTTTTCCAGCAGATCGTTAATGTAAATGAGAAAGAGACTAGGAGACAGTATGGAGCATTGGGGTACACCGGCGTTGATAGTGAAGGTGTTAGAAAGAAATCCGTCGACTGCCACTCGTAAAGAACGCTCTTTGAGGAATCATGAAAGCCACAAACAGAACCTTTCAGACATACCATAAGAACGTAGCTTAGCCAACAGCCCATCGTGCCAAACACGGTCGAATGCCTTGGATATGTCAAGAGCAACCGATCGAGATTTTCCAAAGTGTTCAATTGCGTTGTTCCAGACATGTGTTACATAAGTCAGAAGATCTCCTGTTGATCTATTTTTACGAAAGCCATATTGGTGATCGCTAATAATGTTGAATCCTTCAAGATATTTTAGGAGATGCTGATTGATAGCCTTTTCCATGACTTTCGATATTATTGAAAGCAGTGCGATTGGTCGGTAGTTATTTGACAAGGTCTTCTTGCCTTTTTTAGGTATCGGCTGAACTGTAGCACATTTCCAGCAGGAAGGAACTATTCCCTTTCTGTAGGATAGGTTGAAAAGTCTACAGAAAACTGGTGTTAGTTCCCTCGCACAGTTTTTAAGAACTATGGCAGGTATTCCGTCAGGGCCAGAAGCCTTTTTGGTGTCTAGCTTCATTAGTATACGCTTTATGATACGCTGTCTGGAGACAACATCGGGCATCCTTGACTGCACTACGGGAACAGTAGGTGGTGTTCTTCCTTGGAAATCGACAGTAGAATGTGACGCAAAGAGTTCAGCCAATAAGTTCGCTTTCTCAACAGGTGTCGTTGCAATAGAATTATCTGGCCGTGTGGCGGTATGGTGGATTTGGTAAAATTTTGACTAACTGCCTTAGCGACCGACCAAAAGGACCTGGAATTTTCGGGACAAGTGAGAAGTTTGTTTCTAATCCGTTGATTGTGTACCTCCTTGGTTTCGTCGATAACCTCTTTGCATCTGTTCCTGGCACGAACAAATGTGTTACGATTTATGGTGTTAGGATTTTCATGCCTTTGTCGGTATGCAAGGTGTTTAGAAGCAACAGCTTCTTTGAATTTTCGGTCAAACCAAGGCTTGTCGTTGGGAGGGCATTTCTTCGAAAAAAGGGATGTAAGCCTCCATACCGGCCAAAATAACATCGAAAACCTCCCTGGCGCAGTCAGATGGGTCGTCGGATCGCAAACAAACGTCTAACCAAGGGGAAGTTCGAAAATATTCCATGAGATCTTCCCATTTAGCAGACTTGTAGTGCCAAATCTTGCGCGGTTTAGGCGTCTTTCTGTCACTGATTGGTAGAATATTCGATGTCGAAAGTAGTTTTATGGTCGGAAGAACCTAATGGCGGATTTACGCTGACCGTGTAAATCTCCGGATTGGTGGTTAAAAACAGATCATTTAAATGCACGGTATGGTAAAGACTACACAACATAAATAATATTAAATAACCGGCCAAGTGCAAGACAGTATTCTTTACGATTGCTTTTAAAACAAAAATTTTTGTTACCGAGGTATAAAATTATCAATAACTTCACAAAATATACCCCAGATGAGTTTTCAATAAAGTTTGTTTCCGATCTTTGTTGAAAACTGATGGCCTTGACATTCTTGCTTTCTTATATATCTGACGAATTATTTTAGGTAATGCACTTGTGATAATTTTCGTTCAGTCTACACCCTGTGAAGAATATTGCAGAATTTTTTAAAAACTTTTTGATGAGTACTTTTCGAGATAAGGAGGGGAAGCAATATTTGGCATTTTTTTAAAAATAATACAAAGAAAAGTGTGTGCAAGCATTACATTATACAGTCAGTCCTAAAAGTTTCCATACACCACCTGCTTTCTATATCATTTTTCTGTTATGTTTAACTAATTAATTGGAACTACGAGAAAAGAAGTTTAAATTAGTATTTGAAATTTAACCAACGAGGATTAGTATTAGAAACAATTACGGAACATTTTATTTAGAAGTTACATCATAGTTATAAATATGTTAACAAAATTAATGTCTAAAAAGTCTCCATACACTTAACAATTACCAATAATAGTTTGACGGAGTTTATCGGAAAATAAAAACTTGGTTTAAACTAATATTTGGTGGGACCGTCGTTGGCCTTGATAATCTCCTATAACCTTATTGTCATGCTGTCAACCAGCTTTCTAGTAACTTCTGCTGGCATGTTCTCCCATTTGTTCAATTTTCTGTTTTTTAATTCTTCTCTATTTGAAACATTATGTTTAAGTTCTTCCCATAAATGCTCGATGGGGTTAACATCTGATCATTGCGGAGGTATATGAAGCTGCTGTTGCACATTATGGATCATCTATTTTCGCACCAAGTTTACGGTATGTTTTGGATCATCGTCCTGTTGGAAAATGTATCTTTTTTCGACTGCTAATTCTTGGATACTTGCTCTTAAATTGTTCAGATAAACATGCTGATCCATGGTACCATTAAAAAAAATGTAAATTTCCAATCCCTCCAGTTGACATGCATCCCCAAAGCAGAACACTGCCACCCCCTTGTCTCACTTTGGGACAAATGTTTTTAATATCGATTGCGGTATTCATTCTTGTTTCTCCAAACTTTAGTTCTGCCATCAGACCCAACAAGGTTAATTTTAGTTTCATCGCTAAAGATTACAGATTCCTAAAATTTAGAAGCTTTTTGAGTTTAGCTTCCGAAATTAACGGCTTCTTCCTGGCTGCACTGCATAGCCTGCCCTGTGTAAACAATTTCTCACTGTTTGCGAACAAACATTTATCGAAAACAGTTCCCGCACTTTTTTTAATTTTGGTGCATTTTTGTTGGGATCGATAATTATTTGTCTAACAATACTGGCTTCTTCACGGGAGTCAGTATCTTGGGACGACCGGAGCGTGGTCGAATTTTATAGGAACCCGTTGATTTATACTGGTTTACCATGTACCGAACAGTAGCATGCGATTTTTTAACAATTTTTCCTATATTTCTGTACGATTTTTCATCTTTCCACAAATTATTTATAAACTTGAAATGAAATTTCACAATTTCTCTCGCTCATTTTTAATACTACTTTGAAAACTCACTGCAAAATTACTAGCAACAAGTGACAAATTATAAAGTATGGCCGAGAATTATTCATTTGTTTTCAGTTTAGCGAGCAATAGATGGCTTGATAAAAAGCGGCTGATTATAAGTGTTTTTTTTTTAATGCAGTTCTCGAGTGTATGGAGACTTTTTGAAATTAATTTTGTTTACATTTTTATAACAGTGATGTAACTTCTAAAGAAAATGTTCCGTAGTTGTTTTTAATACTAATCCTCGTTGGTTAAGTTTTAAATATTAATTTAAACATGTTTTCTCATAGTTCCAATTAATTAGTTAAACATAATAGAAAAATATGTTTTTGAACTAGTGTTTTCACAAACTTTCGTTTGATACCCCACTTGATGACCTGGTAAAAAAAAAATTTCACTTCCGATTTCTCCCTCCAAAACTAACCCTTTAAGTCAAAATTTAATTTTCAAAACTACACAGCTCTGATGGGGGGGATGATGATCAATTTCTTTATTAGTGTCAAATTTCAACGTTCTATATCAAATAGTTTCGGAGAAAATTGGATGTGACAGACGGACAGACACCGAAGTGATCTTATAAACCCGCGGTTCTTATGTTTAAGAAAAACTGAATGTAAGCATACAACTGGATACTTTACTACTTTATGAAGAGATTATAATTTCAAATAAATTTTGGAAAACAATGAAAAATACATATTTTGAGATTCCTCTCTCCTACTGCATAAACTTTACTTCTTTAACTCCTCATATGTTTGATAACAAATAATTATACTTAGCATTTTTCTCCAACCAAATCCAGAAAATTACTCACTTCATTATAGCATTTATTGGCCTTCAATGTCAAGCATTTTAAGTGTGCTACACTGGAATTCGATATCTCATTTGTTTCTAGAATTATCGCTTCAACAGATAGACATATGGTTTGACAATCCGACGAAAGCTGGAAAAGGTTGATTGAATGGTGATTCGGAGCAGATAAAAGAAGCAAACTTAAACCATCCACGAAGTGGTGCGATGGTACAAAGAGAATAGCCAATAAATGGTGATATAATGCTCAAAATAGAAACTACTAGAAAATATGAGAGGAAGGGCTCTTGTCCAGCAGTGAACGCAAATGGCTGATGAATAATATATGTCTTTGCTCTTATAAGACACGATTTTAAATTAGGATTTTACCAAAAAGAAAAACCTTCAGACGCTAAAAATAAATTTTTATTTAGTGAAATTAAAAGAAATTTTCATTAACATTAAGTCATGAGTCCCACTGTTGCACTAATTTATAGATTCTGTGCTAGTAATTTCTAAGGTTGTTTGCAGAATTATTCTCTAATAGCCAGCGCTACCTCATCGTCAGGTACATGGAAATCGCACGGAGATAAATCAGGACTATAGGGTGAATGTTCTATGACTTTTCGACGCATACGAGCAAGCAGATGTTGAACCATTTAGGCTACATGAGGCGGATATTATGATGCATGACGGATGTGAGACTTCCGAGATATTCGTTCTAATGCATGACGTTTTAAAGTGGTTACCTATCTTTTATTGTGTTGATACCAGGTTCATTAAAATCTAGATGGATTTTCTACCATAAATGTTATTTTTGGTATTCCGTACGGAACATTTTCGAGATTACTTCGGTGTCTCTTCGTTCGTCCGTCCATCCGTTCGTCTGTGCGTTTGTTATACCCGATTTTTTCGGAAACTATTTGACATAGAAAGATGAAATTTGGTAAAACTATAGGAATTGATAATCCAATCGGAGCTCTGTAGTTTCGAAAGTTAAATTTTGACTTAAGGGGTTAGTTTTGGGGGAGAAAATAGGAAGCGAAAAAAAATACCAGATCATCCAGTGGCGTGCCAGAGGAAAGACTGTAAAAATACGAATTCAGAAATATGTATACGTAATGTAGTAGTTGCGCACACTAATCTCTAGATTATTTTAAAATAATGGCCAAAACTCGTTGTCCACCCACCCTATCTCGAAAAGAACTGATCAAAAAATTTGAAAATAGTCTAAATAAAGTATACGTATACGAGTGCATTACGATTAATAATTTTTCTGGTATAAAGAAACATCAAAACTGTTAAAATACGCTGGTCGCTACTGTATCAAGAGAAAATAATTTTATTTTATTTGTTTACAATTAAACAAATATTTAGGTAGTAAATATTTGTTTTACACTTTTATTACTAGATTCTAGATTGAGATAGACTGAATTATTGGCTATTAGGTGGCTAAGATGCTATAACTATTATACATTATTGACTAAGAAAAGACGTGAAAATACATATTGGATCTTTTCTGATATTTAATTCTAAGGTTGCACTTTCCTACTGATGTGTTTCTATCATTTCTACAAATTGTAATTGTTTATAAGAGGTGCCAGTATAAGAAAACCTTTAACTCTAAAAACTTACCGAGGTAAAATCCCCTTTTTTCTACAATTTTTCAACTTAATCTTTTTATTTTTATCATGGAATGACAGCTCACACAGTCTTGGTTATATGAGCAAATGTGGTTCTTGGGCTTACACCGTGTCAATTTAAGGTAACTTCCTGAGGTTCCGCCTATAATTTTACGATACCCGTTACATACGTTGCTTGAAAAAACTCGGCTCCCAGAAAATAGAATACTATAGATTCGCCAGTATATAGTTCAGTTGTCCTCTCATATACGGTACTATAGGCAAAATAACCAAATTACGTAAAAAACATTCGTGCAATCTTCAACACTTGTAAGACAATTGGACAATGTTCAAGAACACCAAAAGACACAATTGGTTTATAAGCAGAAAGTATGTATTATATTCCTTATTCCTGTGGTACGGTCTCTCTTTATTATATATATATATATATATATATATATATATATATATATATATATATATATATATATATATATATATATATATATATATAAATATATATATATATATATATATATATATATATATATATATATATATATATATATATATATATATATATAAACAAATTGTAAATCAACTGTAGCTGAATATCGACACTGTACAGGTCATATTATCAATGCAAGGGAAACTAAAGTTCTTGCTTCGGTTTCTAATTTCTACAAACAAAAGTTTAAGAAACCAATCAAAATTGACAGTTGACACCTGACATATCCCAGGCATTCGACCGTGTTTGGCACCATGGACTGTTGGCTAAACTACGCTCTTGTGGTATGTCTGAAAAGTTCTGTTCGTGTCTCTCATGTTTCCTCAGAGAGTGTTCTTTACGAGTGGCTGTAGACAGATTTCTTTCTAACACCTTCACAATAAACGCCGGTTTGCCACAAGGCTCCATACTGGCTCCTACTCTCTTTCTCATTTACATTAACGATCTGCTGGAAAAGACCGAGAATCCAATCTACAGCTTTGCAGATAACAGTACACTTATCTCTTCATTCACTTTGAACGCTCGGACATCGGCTCCTCAGACGAATATCCGTAGACAGCAGGAAGTCAGCCAACTTAACAAAGACCTGGAAGAAATTCTATCCTGGGGTGACAGTAACCAAGTGGAATTTAACGCTACAAAAACCTAGGCGGCAGTTTTTTCTAAAAAAGTTAACGTTGCTGAACCCGACATAATTATGTCGGGGCACTCCATTCCCTTAGCATCGTCGCTCAATTTGTTGGGCGTTAGTTTGGGAGCAAACATGTCCTGGCATGAACATGTTGCAGGCATCGGAAGGAGAGCTTCGCAAAAGTTGAGAATATTATTTCGAACCAGAAAGCTTTACACTCCACAAGAACTGTTAATTCTTTACAAGGCTCAAATTCGACCAACTATGGAATACTGCTCCCATGTTTGGAGCTCCGCTCCCAAACATACACTGCATTTGTTGGATTCTATTCAGAGAAGAGCTGTTCGTCTGATTGGAGACCCGGAACTGACCGGTGGCCTTGATTCGCTGGAACATCGAAGAACGGTTGGCGACTTGAGTCTGTTCTACAAGTATTTTCATGGAAAGTGTTCGAATGATGTAGCCCGCTTAATTCCTCCCAAAGCGGTGCATGTTAGAAATATACGTCGTGCTGGTGCTTCACATCCATATGAGATTCAACTTGTTACTCCGCGTACAACGCTTTTCAAGCAGTCTTTTATATGAAAAACATCATCCCTTTGGAATAATTTCCACCGAGTACAATTTACAGTGATTCAAGAACAACGTGAATCGCTTTTTTTCCGCACACATGCCGCTCCTGGAGCGCTTTAGGGACTTCCTTGCAGCATGTGTGCTAAACCCATAAAAAAAAAATCCAAATATCTATTTTACGGAAAATTAATAATTTTTTCATGTAAAGATCTGCTTGCTCATAGGCGTTGAAAAGTCATAGAACATTCACTCTATAGTCTTGATTTATCTCCGTGCAATTTCCATGTATCTGACGATTAGGTAGCGCTTGCTATTAGAGAATAATTCTGCAAACAACCTTAGGAATTACTAGCACATAATCTATAAATTAGTGCAACAGTGGGCCTCATGACTTAATGTTAATGAAAATTTCTTTTAATTTCACTAAATAAAAATTTATTTTTAGCGTCTAAAGGTTTTTCTTTTTGGTAAAATCCTAATTTAAAATCGTGTCTTATAAGAGCAAAGACATAAATTATTCATCAGCCATTTGCGTTCATTGCTGGACAAGAGCCCTTCCTCTCATATTTTCTAGTAGTTTCTATTTTGAGCATTATATCACCATTTATTGGCTATTCTCTTTGTACCATCACACCACTTCGTGGATAGTTTAAGTTTGCTTCTTTTATCTGCTCCGAATCGCCATTCGATCAACCTTTTCCAGCTTTCCTCGGATTGTCAAACTATCTCTCTCTTGAAGCGATAATTCTAGAATCAAATGAGATATCGAGTTCCCATATAGCACACTTAAAATGCTTGACGTAGGAGGCCAATAAATGCTATAGTGAAGTGAGTATTTTTTCTGCATTTGGTTGGAAAAAAATTCTAGTATAATTATTTTTTATCAAACATATGAGGAGTTAAAGAAGTAAGGAAGTAGGAAGAGGAATCTCAAAATATGCATTTCTCATTGTTTTCCAAAATTTATTTGTAATTATAATCTCTTCATAAAGTAGTAAAGTATCCAGTTGTAATGCTTACATTAAGTTTTTCTTAAACATAAGAACTGCGGGTTTATAAGATCAGTTCGGTGTTTGTCCGTCTGTCACATCCGATTTTCTCCGAAACTATTTGACGTAGAACGTTGAAATTTGACACTAATAAAGGAACTGATTTCCCAATTAGAGGAGTGTAATTTCATATCTTAGGATTTCGTTAGATATGGCAACTTTTGCTTCCCCTCTCTTTATTTTTTATATATATATATATATATATATATATATATATATATATAT
This sequence comes from Pachyrhynchus sulphureomaculatus, assembly GCA_019049505.1. NCBI lineage: Eukaryota > Metazoa > Arthropoda > Insecta > Coleoptera > Curculionidae > Pachyrhynchus > Pachyrhynchus sulphureomaculatus. The sequence goes on along the minus strand of CM032451.1, from coordinate 49,993,886 downwards.
ATATAAACAAATTGTAAATCAACTGTAGCTGAACATCGACACTGTACAGGTCATACTATCAATGCTTCGGTTTCTAATTTCTACAAAACCAAAGTTTACGAAACCAATCAAAATAAACAAACGTTCTAACCACATTAATATAGACTCGGGTTACGGTCTACATCACACGTGGAAAAGGATCTTTATATTGGGTCACAGTTCGGTAAACCCCGATCAGGTGTGAATTGCGATGACTTGTGCTTCTTCGAGCTCATCTCTGAAGATGCCTCGTGCAACTATAGGCGAAATATCCAAAATTACTCCAAATGATCAAATCATGATCTAATCCCGAAAACTACGATTGGATCACTTTGGTGTTCGTCTGTTCGTCTGTCTGTCTGTCACACCGGATTTTCTCTAAAACACTTTGTCATAGAACGTTGAAATTTGACCCAAATATAGAAATTGATGGCTCAATCGGAACCGTGCATTTTTGAAAGTTAAATTTTGATTTAAGGGGTTAGTTGGGCGGGATAAAATCTGAAGTGGAAAAAAATACCAGGACATCGGGTGGGGTGTCAAATTAAAGCTTGTGAAAACACATTTCTATCTCGAAAATTACAGATCAAAAAATTTTGAAAAAACTCTGAAATATACTTAATAAGGGGGAGATTAAGCGAAAATTATCGCCTGTGCATTACGTTTTATAATTTATCTGGTATTAAAAAGAAAATAATGAAAACTAAGTGACTTGACAATATAGTGGAGGTTTTGTTAATATACTTTTCAGTATATTATATTATTCGCACGCCACTTCGGTAGAGAGGCAAAAGAATTTTATTTTATTTGCTTATAATTAAAAAAATATTTAGGTAGTAAATATTTATCTTACAATTTTATTACGAGACTCTATATTGAGCTAGATTGATTTGTTGGTTATTAGGTAGCTAAGATGCTATAACTATTATACATTATTGACTAAGAAAAAATGTGAAAATACAGATGTATATATGTCAGGGACCTAATTAACTTAGTCTAGGTAAGGATTTTATTTTATTTTAAAAGCAATCACCATGAGGGACACTAATTGCTAAAGTCCGACTTGCACTTGGCTGTTTTTTTTTAAATTAGTTATCTACCTAACGATAAAAATGACATCATGCAAAAAAATTGCTGGAAAAATTGCTGGTTGTTAAATAACTTCTTACTTTATTTTAATTTTACGTGATGACATTAATCATTTAATCTAATGACGATGAAATAATTTAAATTGGAAAAGAAAGAAAAAAAGAATTCTTCTAACTATTTAGGTCGATGAAGGTAAAAATCTTTGGTGACCTGAATAACTGTATATAAATTTTTGAAGGCTTTGTTTTTTATAAGTTGATTAATAGTCTTATAGTTCCCCTTTTATGAAAGATAGTGTTTATATCTTGAATTACTCATCGTATTTACTTGATTTCGCGCCACATTTCTTCTGTCTCTTTTCCTGACTTCATTGGTTCATGAAAGGAAAGCGATACCACACCACCATCAAAATGCTCAAGCCATGATCTTAAAAAGATCTTAATCGTTAAAATAAATTATTTAAATAATTATAATTTGCTCGTTTCATTTTTGTATTAAAAGTTTTTTTGCTTAAGTAACGAAAAATCAGAAGTATGAGTCAGTGGTATTGAGTAAGTACCACGGCACTCTTTATGTCCGCTGCGTATAAAGTGAAGATCATGCGACTGATCGCCAATGTTCTGGGAGGACAAGGCGCTTGAAGAAGAAGGAGACGAAGAATTAAAAGTTTGACTTTGTCTGGACAGATGATGCAAGTTTTTCGATTACAGAATTTTTCTTTACCCCCTATTTATTTCCTTTTGTAGAATATAATTCGAACCCTTCGGTCCTTCAAATACCCTTCTTTCACTACTTTTCCTCCTTGGCGCTTTTTAAAACCTATAGTCGATTTTACTCTCAACAAAACTAATAAATCTCTCGCACTAAAGTCAATACTTCATGCTCAGTCTCTAGAAAGAATAAACAAGTACCATCCCGATTTTTCAGTCATTTTCACTGCTGGTTCTAAATCCTAACAAGTGACGGGCACTGCATTTGTTCACAATCACACAATTACATTATTCAAATTTCCATTCCACTTTGCGATTTTTTCCGCGGAGCTATTCGCAATCAAAGAAAGTCTACGATCTGCAATAAATGCAGGGAATCCAAAAAATACTTAATTGTCTTTGATTCTATGAGTGCTTTGGAAACGCTAAAGAATGGGAATACTAAATTTGCTTACTTAAATCAAATCACTGATTTCTTATATATATCACCGAAACATCTATATAGTTTTTCTGTAGATTCCCTCACACACTGGGATAGTGGGCAACGACAAAGCGGATCTATATGCAAAAAAGGCAGTAGATCAAAGCACCCCAATAAGAGAAGATAACCATCTAAATCAGGGGTGCTCAAACTTGAACTGCTGGCGATCTACCTCAATATTGTTAGACTACGATCGATCGACTCTGAGAGGCTGCAAGTAAGTGTGATGCAGGATTGTCGTCTAGGTAGGGTGTATCGTGGCATAGATATTAGTTTTCCGCACAATATGCATTTTTTTAGTCAAGGTAAGTGTAGGTCTGCTCTAAAATGTCAATTAAAAAATTGCGAATTTATTGGTTCTTACAAAACAAAAACGAGTTCTAGTGTCTAAACTTAACTAAAGAGTGACTTTGGATGTTGAAGCGTGGCACTGCATGTCCTCAGCATACTTTTCATAAGATGGTAAGTAATTACCGAGTGCTAGTCGCAAGCATGATGACATATGTTCGTCAGTTAGTCGATTGCGATATTTTGACTTAATTATCTTCATTTCAGAAAATGCAGATTCGCACAAGTAAGTTCACCCAAACATTGCCGTCAGTTGAAGGGCGATTTGCCTTAGATTCGGATATTTATCTTCAGATATAAAACACCAGAATTTTGTATCAGATGCTATGGCTTTGAGATGTATATCTGATATAATCTGCACTAACTCATTTTCAACAGAACATGAGTCCATGTTAAACTGACTTGCTATTTCAGTAACTAATTCCTCAATGTTTTTACACGAAAAAAGATAACTCATAAATGATGCGATATTTGCCAATTTACTGAAATCATAAAAACGTATTTCGAATTGGCCCAAAATATTTGATAATTCTGCCTCATAAATATCATAATTCAACTGAGGAATCCTTGCTTTCAAAGACGGAAAATTTTTCAGATCCTTTCTTTTCAGTTGATCTATCATAAGTTGTAATTTACTTTTGAACGCGTTTATTGCGCTAATCATCTCAATAATAGTTTTACCTTTACCTTGAAGGTCCAAATTAATGGTGTTTAAATGCATTGTGATGTCTGTGAAAAATGCCAAATCAGTCAGCCATTTTCCGTTTTTCAGCATCTGAGTGTCATCACCTCTTTCCTCCAGAAAAGCTGTTGTTACTGGCAATAATTCTTAAAACCTTTCTAGGAATTTTCCGCGACTCAACCACCTGACGTCCGTGTGAAGAACTAAATCAGTGTGTTCAGCTGACTCACTATCTTCCAACTGCAATTTAAAGAGCCGTCGTTGCAAGCTACGTGCACGGATAGAATTCACAATTTTTATTGCAATGCCCATAATCTCCTCCATGTTTAGAACTTTTGGACACAAAACTTGTTGATGTATAATGCAATGGAAGGAGAAAAATGAAGGGAAATCATCATTAGCTCGACACAATGTCACAAAACTGTTTTTGTTTCCAGTTATTGCTGGTGCTCCATCGGTTGTAATGCACACTAGTTTATATATTGGTAGCTTGTAGTTTGTTACAAAATTGAAGAAAACGTCATATATATCTTCGCCACGGGTCTTTGCTTTCAGAGGAATCATTGTCAAAAACTCTTCCTTAGCCGACATGTCATTGAATACCATTCGAATAAAAATACACAGCTGGGCAGTGTCTGTCATATCGGTGGATTCGTTGAACTGTAAAGAAAAGTATGTACATTTCATGATATCATGTTTTAGTTTATCTGCCATGTCCTGACTCATGACTTCAACACGCCTTGTGACAGTCGGACGAGATAACTGAAGTTCTCTAATAGCAGACATAATCTCTGTTTTATTTTTAAAATCTTCAAATAAAGTCTCACCCGCTTTAATAAATGCTTCCTTCACAACCAATCTATCATCAAATGGTTTCTTGTGTTTCGCCAATATATGAGATATTTTAAATGACGCGATCGTTGCAGCTTTTGATTGTTTGGCTGGTCTTGTGAACATGGTTTGTTCTTTTTTCAAACAAGTTATCAAATCACGTACTTTCCGTTTTCTTAATTCATTCTGTGACGGAAAATCCTTTTCATAGTTTTTATGAACCGTTTTATGATGCCTGTCTAAGTTCCCACGCTTAGGTATTGCAACTGACTCACGGCAAATGAGACAAATGCACTTATCCTTTACCATACAAAAGAAAAATTCTTTCTCCCAATCGTTATTAAAATGATAAGTTTTACTTTTCTTCGCCGCACTCGTTTTGGACTATTTATTAATAAACTTTGTATCGATGTATCGCCTTCAAGTTACAACTCAGACTGACTCCTATTCCTGCAGGCGCACCATTTATATCGGCTCGAACGAAGTCTCGAATGTTCCTGTCAAACACGCCGCCCGAAGTTTCTAGAAAAATCGGCGGGAATAAAAAACGCGGCTTTTCTTTGACAAGTACCGCGCGTTCCTTTGATAAAGCCGCCTTTTGCCGCTAGCAGGGGGTTATTACGATAAAAGAAAGTGATGAGGGGATTATTCTGGCCTAATTGTGGAGCGAATAAATTTTAGTAGTTTATTCATTACATTTTGTTTTAGTTACCTAAAACAAAATCTGTGAATAGTTCTATATCGGAATTTTTTTCTCGAGATCGATTCAAAAAGCACTCGCGATCGACTTGTCGATCGCGATCGACCGTTTGAGCACCCCTGATCTAAATGATTACTTCAGTCACATTAAACTTATATATAGAGATCTTTTTCAACTACAGTGGGATTTGGAGGAATGTTCCAACAAACTCTGGGACCGAAAACCTATGGTCAATTCCTCTTTTCACATTCAATCTCTCTCAAGAAGACAAAACACTGTCTGGGGACGACTAGTAATAGGCCACACCTTTCTAACTTACTCATACTTCCTAAAAAATGATGTTGCTCTCATCGGCTCAATTTGCCAGTCTCACTCTACTCAATTCAGAGGAAAGCATCACTTACTTTTGAGCATGAAGCAAATTTTAAGTCCTGATCAAATTCAATCTCATATAAACCAAGTCGAGGAATACTTAAAAGGGAATGAATATCACCACTTACTATAAGCAAATCTTCAATCTCATTCATAACTTCTCCATTACTGGGTACTAAATGACCTTAGTTGTCGATGCGCCTAATCCCCATAACATCCATCCATCCATCTAATATACGACTACACGTGTTCTATACCCGTGCAATCAACAAAATACATTTTAATTTTTTATCCGTTAAGCATATTTATTTAACGTCAAAACCTCCCTCCGAGAGTCTTCCGGAATAAATCTTAATCAAACATATTGATCCCTAGATTAATAGACTTCTTCTTTATAAGAATTAATGTATGTTTACTCTGTCGATAATTCTTTACCTATTGTAGTGTGTTTCTTAGTCAGTGATTTATTTTCCCAATATCGTCGTGTATTTAATTTTGGATTAATATGGTGATGGCTTAATAAAAAAATTAGATTTGTACAGTCAAGTAAGAACGTGTCGGCGATAATTCATTTTTGGTAGATGCGATTCTAGCGATTCCACAAAAAAACGGTAGAGGGAACATTTGCTTACGATGCATTTTATTAAAAGTATCAGTCGATTCGGAATTTTCGTCGAAATTACGTCAAATCCCAAATGAGTCGGTTCGAGGCGGTCCTTCTTTGTTCCCATCCAAAGGGGCCTAAAATGATACATTCTGCGGCCGCTAAATATATTAAAAAGCCGGTATCGTTTATAAAGAAGTAGGTAAATCATTTTAACGAGACGAAAAAATGTAGACGACTTAACAAAACGTGACTCGGGTGGCAAAGTCATTCCGAAAGTCGAGAAAAGAATGGTGTCATTATTTATATGGGACCCGAAATTGACGCTGCGACAAGGAGCGGCAAAATTAAGAAAATCAAATTTGAATGTGTCCCATGAGATCATGCAACAGCATCCTCGTTCTCATGATATCAAATTTCGAAACACGTTGAAGAAACCTTTGCTGGGCGAAAATCACATTGCGAAGCGGCTCGCTTGGGCCCACGATAAGATATCAAAGTGGCCCTCACAATTACCGGACGTACACCCTATTGAAAACGGTTGCTCCCTTGTAAAGAGAAAGCTCACAACAAAGACTCTCAGGACTATGGCCCAGTTGTCTCGCGAGATTCCAAAAATTTGCAAAGTATGTAGAAAATTTCGTCGACAGCATACCTCGAAGAGGCCAGGTGATCATTGATGCAGGAGGCGGTTGGACAACTTACTAAGGTAATTGCGCCGTTGTTAGCACACCAAAGAATACTTGATGATGGCAAAAAATGTTCTCGAAACACATTTCTTAAAGAATACGAAAGCCTACGTTCTTATTTGACAGACTGTACGTAGACACGTAGTTGTTTGGATAAAAGCTGACATCCTTGATATCACTATTATAACTGCATTTTATTATAATAAGGCTAATATGTTTTTAACTACACTCCTGAACAAAATTAACGCAACAATATATGAAATCATACAAATCTCTAAAATGAATTAATTTTAATAATTTTTTATGAACATTGGTTACACTAAAATTTAGAAAAAACTTATTTGGATACTTTAAAAGTGAATTAGCTACCAAATTTCTCTATAAAATTCGAATTAAAATTATTCTTAAGACTTAATAACAAAATCGTTGAGATTATGTAACAACGAAAAAAATAAACTGGGACACTAGTAGCAAAATTGGTGGTGTAACTGGGACACACTAGTTGTGTTGCCTCCTCTACTTCGGATGACAGCGTTTATGCGCCTAGGCATGCTTCTAATTAAATTTTGGATAAAATCTTGAGGAATTTGTTCCCATTCTGTGATAACTGCATTTTCAAGTTCCCTCAGGTTTCTAGGTGCAGGTATATGACGTTCCACATTTTTCTTAAGGTGATCCCATACATGTTCTATCAGATTCAGATCCGGGCTTTTTGGGGGCCATTGCATAATCGGTATATCAACTTGATTAGGATAATCGAGTACCTCCCTAGCCACGTGAGGTCGAGCGTTGTCTTGCATAAACAGGAAATTGGGCCCCACAAAATCACCGAAAGGCATCACATGTTCTATTACAATATTCTCAAGATAGTAGTCAGCATTCATGGATCTCGTACGGACAGGAACTAACTCTGTGCGAGCATCAAAGCAGATGCCACCCCAGAACATAACAGAGCCACCGCCGAATGGAATCCTTGCAGAGATATTGCAAGGAGCAAACCTCTCTCCTGGTCTTCGCCATACTCGCTCACGACCATCTGGATGTTTTAGACTAACCCTAGTTTCATCTGTGAAGAAAACTTGTTTCCAATCATTCACATACCAGTTTTCGTGATTTCGAGCTAAACGTAACCTGGCAACTTTGTTCTTTCTAGTAAGCAAGGGCGCAGTGGCTGGTCTCCTACTGTTTAATCCAGCTTCATTTAACCGTCTTCTAACTGTTTTAGAAGAAATTGTGACATTGCGAACAGCTTCGAGTTCGTTTCTTATTATAGAACTAGTGACAGTCCTGTTTTCTTAAAGCATATTGTCTTATAAGACGTTCATCTAGGTCGCTAGTGCATCGTTTTCGCCCTTGCCTTAGCCTTGTCAGATTGTTGCGTTAATTTTGTCCAGAAGTTTAGATATTTTACCAGGTGTAAAAATATGAAATGCGGATTTCAGACAACAGATGCTGCACCAATGCAGTTTGTGCTATAAAGATTTGATACTGCGCCATTTTGTTGTATCATCAACAAGTGTCAGACGCGCACGAGTGATAAATTGGAAAAGTATGTGCATAGTGTTGTATTGTTGTGTTCAATATGTCGAAATTTATACCGAACAAAGAGCATTCGCGAACAGCATTAATTTTTTGTTTCCATTTTAAGAAAACTGCTGTTGAATCATACTGATTACTTCGAGAAGCTTATGGTAAACATATACGTGTGAACGATGATTTCGGCGTTTCAAAAGTGGTGACTTCGATGTTGCAGACAAGGAACGTGGAAAAATGCCAAAAAAATACGAAGATGTAGAATTGCAAGCATTGTTGGACGAAGATGATTCGCAAACACAAAAACAACTCGCCGAGCAATTGGGCGTTAGTCAACAAGCTGTTTCCAATCGGCTATGAGAGATGAGAAAGATTCAGAAGCCGGTAGATGGGTACCACATGAGTTGAACCGCTGGCAAATGGAAAAGCGCAAAAACACGTGACATTTTGCTCGCTTGGTACAAAAGGAAGTCTTTTTTGCATTGCATAGTTACAGGGGATGAAAAGTGGATTTATTTTGAGAATCCCAAGCGTAAAAAATCATGAGTAGACCCAGGCGCATCATCCACATCGACCGCAAGACCGAATCGCTTTAGCAGAAAGACGATGCTCTGTGTTTGGTGGGACCAGAGGGGCGTGGTCTATTATGAGCTGTTAAAACCTGCGGAAATGATTAATACTAAACGTTACCAACAACAATTAACCGATTTGAACGGTTCGCTATTTGAAAAAAGGCGAGAAATACCGAAAGAGGCAACACAAAGTCGTTTTTCTTAATGACAATGCTCCATCATATACGGCAAAACCAGTTTGCAACACGTTGGAAGCACTCAGCTGGGAAGTTCTGCCCTATGCGGCTTACTCACCAGACTTGGCTTCTTCCGATTACCATTTGTTTGCATCGATAGGTCTCGGACTTGCTGAGCAGCGCTTTGGTTCGTACGAAAATGTGAAAAAATGGTTCGATAAATGGTTCGCAGCAAAAGGGGAAGATTTTTACTGGCGTGATATTCACAAATTGCCCGAAAGATGGGAAAAATGTATAACAAGCGATGGAGCATACTTTGAATAAAGCACTTTTTATCATTCTTCCGAATTTAACATGTACTTTTTGAAAAAAAAAAATCCGCATGTCATACTTGTACACCTGGTATACGGAAAAAGCTAAATATATATATATATATATATATATATATATATATATATATATATATATATATATATATATATATATATATATATATATATATATAAATTTACAAAAATATGGTGTAGAAATAAGATACATTCATAATAACAGTACAGATTAAATATGTATAAACATGTAAATGAAACAAGAGGAAGATAGGAAACAGTCACAAACATTTAAATCCTTTAAAATCAGATTTGTCTTAGAATTACATTAGCGCTGTAATTGTATATCGAGATTTAACAGCCATGCGATCGCGTTTTGATCAGCTTCGTGCAAGTTTTGGATAGTGCCGTTGAATTTTCTTAATGGGCAGTCGAACACAATATGTTGGGTCGTCTGGGCAGGGAGACCGCAATCACAGTCGGATTTTTCAGAGATTGTGTTTGTGTTTCACATACGAGCACCTACCATGGTTAATACGGACTCGATTTCATGAGGACCATAATCTTCTCGGTAAGTTAGTTTAGCTACCGGAAATTCTTTCCGAGAGATTGTCAAGACTCGAACGTCTTTATACTGGGCCACCAGAAAAAAGTAAAATTGTTTCTTATTAGCAAAAATATACTAATTTGGTGAACCATTTCTAATAATAAAATTTATGCTGGAATGAGATATTTGCGAAAAAAGTTAGAAATTGAAAACCGACATTGTTTTCTTAGCAAACTAAAAAAATTATACCTAATATCCAAATATGTTTCAAATTGTTCTCAGAAACAAAATTGTCTGAGTATTCTTGAAACATTATTACAAAGAGCAGCAAATTTTCCACAAAAGAGTATTTTACGCCCAAATAATTTTAAGACGTATTTCAGGAAATAAAGACACTTCGATTTATAGTAGGAGCACACGTTACGAATTTCAGTTTTATTTATTTCGTTAAAGCTTTATAAACTAAAATATGCTGCCATTTTTCTGATAGGTTTATGTTCAAGTTTCTGACTTTATAGGTAGATATGTAAATTATTGGCTGGTTATGGGAAAGCATATTTAATGTTAGAAATATTGAATATAATATTATGACTAAAATGTGCATTCAAATTTTGCACTTTAATAGAAGAGATACGAATTCTGTAGGATAAATATGGTAAGAGTCAAGAGCTCTAGCTTGTTTATTTCTTGAAAATTGTCAATGCTTTTCAGTCTACTCGATCTACAGGGCTAACTATAAGTTGGTTGGTCGTATATACGAGACTCTTTTTTTAAAGTGAGTACTGTTTTAATATTAAAAAACACAATGTAATTTTTTACTTGTACATGAACACTTGGACCTTAATCTATTTCTCAAAACAATTCCACCGATATTAAGGTACTTCTTATATCGTAAGATCAGCTTCTGTTGTTGTCTAAAATTTACATTGAGTTACATAACCTTATAGGAAATAATACTATAATTCTTTGATCTGTGGTATTACGAGAGTAAACATAAAATACAGGAGTGACGCTCAAGAAAATTTTTAGGTCCTGTTTTTTATCACGCATACGTTCTCTATTATATCAATAATATGGCTACCAGCACGGTCGCGCAGTTGATGTTTTATTATTATTAAGTATTGGTTTATGCTATTCCACGTATACTTTTTCCTAAATTTAGAGCAGAATGTTTGCTAGAGTTAAGTTATATTATTTGCTAAAATTCGCTAACCAAACTTTCAAAACTCAATCTGGGCATGCATAAGTAGTAATTTTCGAGCACGAATGAGTTTGAATAAATAAATAAAATGGGTTTAATTTTTTTATATAGGTAGTATATAGTCATTAGGTGTATGAAAATTATTATATTAGCTTTAACTAATCATAAAATTGTGTTCACTTCATTTTTAAGTTCAGAAAAAAGGTAATCTCATCTTAAAATGAAACGATAATTATAATTATTTTCAGTCTCTACTAGAATTCTCTGAAATATAAGATGCATGGTTGTTGATACTGAAGCTGAAAGTATGCAGAGATATTCTCAAAATGAACATCATCCCCCCCCCCCCCCGACAATATCTCTAATAGTTCAGAAATATAAATGTAACAATGAGGTATTTAAATGAATAACGTGCAAAAAGCTGTGAAGCCAAATGTATTTTGTCCTTGCATTTTTTGCCTGTTTTTGTATATCTGTTTTAATAAGAACTTGATAAAATTATTTCTTGTTTTGATCATTAGAAGCCCGAACATCTGGAAATTAAAGATGCCGAGTCAGACTGTCGCTACTGTGTTTTATGTTTAGTGTGGTATTACTATTACCTTACTAAGGCTCTACTTAGTTATTTTTCTATATTTTCAGTCGTGCTATTTTTAAACATATTTCATCAAAGCTGAAAATGGAAATATAGGTCAGTCAATAAGCCTTGAAAGCGGAAATGAAACAAGATGAATTAAAGAGTCGAAATACATTTATTTTTCAATATAATCTCCCTTAAGTTCAATACATTTTTTTCAGCGATTTTTCAATTCATTTACCTCATCTCTGAAGTGGTTTTCCGGAAGACCTTCAAAATACCCATCTACGGATATTATCACCACATCATTTGTTGAAAAACGCTCCCCACGTAGAAATCTTTTGAGGTTTCAGAACAGATGAAGTCAGACGGAGCCAGATGTGACGAATAGGGTGGATGTTCCAACAATTTGTACTCAAATCCGATCAGTTTTGCTATTGCCAAAGCACTTCTATGAGCAGGTGCGTTGTCATGATGAAAGATGATTTGTTCTTCTGCAATCCGGTCTTTTTCTCACGAATTTTATAATCCACCTAGTCCAAAAGGTGGCAATAATACTCTTTTATGATTGCTTTACCGGTTTGAAGGTAAACAATTAACAAAATTCCCTTTGCATCCCAGAAAACTGATGCCATAATTTTTTTGGGCGACTTTGACCACTTTGGCTGCGTTGGAGCTGAATAACCCGGCTCAGTCTACTGTGTCGCAGTTTAAGATCATACTGACAAACTCAAGCCTCATCCATAGTTACAAATTGACGCACAAAATCAGTTTTATTCTTTGTGAAACGAGCTAAATGTTGTTTACAAAGTTACTCTCGAATGGGTTTTTGTTACGATATTAGCAAATGCAGCAACCACCTTGTGTGAAGATCTCATGTACTGATCTATGTGAGATAACTATAGCCTCAGCTAAATCATCCATGGTTAATAGTTACCATATCTTGTACTTGCATGACAGTTTCTTCAGTTATTGCAGTTTTCGAATGTCCTGAACGTTGATCATCATTGACACTTGTACGACCACATTTAAATTCTAGAGTCCATCTATGAACAGTTGAAAATGAAGGAAGAGACTCCTTTATCACTTTCACTAACTTTGCATGGATTTTAGTTACCGATAAACCTTCCAAAACAAAAAAAAAATAATCACTGCACGGTATTCGATTTTTTCCGTTTTTTAAAAATACTCAAACACGTCTACTTTAACCAGCTGATAAACCATGAATGACTTGATCGGTCCACTTGAAATATAGGGTGTGTTCATATGATAGATAAAGCTACAAAATGATGTTCAATATTTGGTTCAAGTGATGCTTCATAGGTCTCGCTTTCAAAATTTATTGACTGACCATGTTCTTTTACCAAAATAGTATCAGAACGGCAAGAAAAAACAGAGAGCAATAATTACTTTTCCGGCTGGTCCTGTAAAAACTAAACAAAATAAGTTACCAGGGTCGTTCCAAAAGTTCTGAGCCTGACACAGCTATGGCGCCAGGACGACCAAATTATTATGATATTTGTTAAGCTTTATCTACTAGATGGTGTGTTGTGAAGTTTCAGACACATGTGTTTGGTTATCTCTTTGCAGCAATCGTGTAAACGAACAAGTTTTAACATTTTCTAAAAAATGGATGAAATAGAAATGCGAGCTGATATAAAATACTTCGTTTTAAAAGATTTAACTCCTACGGAGTTAAATGTTATATTAAATGATTCTTCTCTTTCATTTTCGACGATTACATCGGAAGCTGCAGAATTTAAACGTGATCGTATATCCATGCAAGATCATAAACGCTTAGGACGCCCGAAGACCTCTACGGCCAATGAGATTTTGAGAAAAATTCACCATAGCATACTATATGATCGCCGACTGAAGGTACGACCTTCCTAACGTTGTAAATATCTTGCTGTTTCTTTGCAACATATTTTCAAACAAACCTTCAAGGATTGTGGAACTGTGTCATATGCGTAGCAGAGTGAGTAACAGAGTAGTTGAAATCACGTCAGGCAAATTACCACTGAACAGAAAAAGCATAGGCGGACCTCGTAAGAATTGGAGCGATAACCTTACATAAGCACATAATCAAATAAATAGCAGATTTTTTTATATATATTATATTGATATTATAACACAATCTAGACTCTCAAGACTAGCTATAAAAAAATGTTAACCTCGTCAGACATTTATCTATATGGATTTCAGCGATTCCTAAATTTAATATCTCAATTCATCGACCTTTATAGCGGAGTGATAGAGCCATAATCGGCCCAGGAAGTCATATATCGTAGGGTTGAAATCCGATTAAGACTGAACCCTTTTAAGTTTTTAAAAATTCGCCTCAATTCCACAAAAATATATTTTTTGTTTACTAATACTTACTTTAACTCACAAACGTAGTAAATGGATAATCGATATGGACTTCGTCACGTTTCTATTTATCTCTACAATACATGAACCTACTAAGGCATTACAGTCTTGATGGCTTGTATTCTTGAAAAAATGTGTTTTGAGAAAATTTTTTACCATCAGTGTATTCTTTGGTGTGCTAACAACGATGCAATCACCTTAGTAAGTTCTCTAATCGCCTCCTGCATCAGTAATCTGGCATCTTCGAGTCATGCTGTCGACAAGATTTTTGCATTTTCGCGCGGCAATGATCTCCAAATTTTCCGAACCTCGCGAGATACTGAGTCAAAGTCTTCAGAGTCTTTCCTCTAAATTTTCTCTTTACAACTTACCAAATCTTTTCAATACGGTTTGGTTCCGACGATTGTGAGGGCCACTCTAGTATCTTATCGTGGGCCCAAGCAAGTCGCCTCCCAACGGGATTTTCGTCCAGCAAAGGTTTCTTCAACGTCGTTCGAAATTTGACATCATAAGCACGAAGATGTCAAATGGTCTCATGGAACACATTTAAACCCGATTTTCTTAATTTTCTCGTTCCTTGACGCAGCGTCAATTTCGGATCACGTGAAAACAAAGATACGATTCGTTATTCGACTTTCGGAGTCATTTTGCTTAGCGGGCAACGTTTTGGCAAATCGTCGGTGTTTTTTGTTTCGTTAAAAACGATTTACCCACTCCGTCATAAACGAAACCGATCTTTTAATACATTTAGGGGGAACAAAGAAAAACTGCCTTGAACCGACGCGAAAACAAGTGTCTCATTTTGAAGTTTACGTGATTTCGTCACAGCATCGGAATCGACTGATGTGTCACAGATAAAGGTTCCCTCTATCGATTTTTTGTTGAATCGCTAGAATCGCATCTACTAAAAATGAATTACCACGGACACGTTCTTACTTGACGGCTGTACATTAAAAATTTTACATTATCTTTTTGAAAAAGCAGCTAAATTTTCAATTTTCCCCCACAGTAAATTTTTAGGCGTAAGCTAAATTACGCATGTAATATGTAAGGTTGGACAAAAGTGTTTCCAAACATAAAAGCGTCTTCTGTCAAGTCATTTTCCGTAGATTATTTTCCATTATTCATTTTTTTTCATGAAAATGAAAATAAAGAAGATCCGTTCACGTATAGCATGATTGATGATTATACTAGCCAACAAAAAAAAAAGGAAAAATTTCTTTCTACTTTTCTTTCTATGTTAAAATAAATTAGGTGATTTTTAGTAGTCTTAAACTACTACTAAACTTTAATTCCAAAACTATATCATTTTAGTAAAGTTCATTCAAACATGTACCGATTGGTATTGCATTGCCTGCAAGAATATGTTAAGTTGAAGGTTGCAAAATTCAAATATTTTCAGTGAGGTTGTAAATGCACTGGTGAGCAAATAAATCGAATCAAAAGATTTGCTTCATTTAATACCGATCCTTGAATTAAATTTTCAAACAGTGGTATTATTTTTGGTATCATTAGAATGATGATGTTCTACTCTTGCCAATAATACCAAAAACATCTGGATTTCCAAAAAGTTTTACTGATTAAAATGGTTTTACATAATAGAGTCGTGTTTACTTGCTCAGCAACCTACTCGTTGCGTGCTATTCATCCCTATAAAAACACATTCAACTGCATTTTCCTATTATTTCTTTATCGGAACTTGAACCGTTAACATCTCTGCTAAACCTGATCGCTAATTGCGGAAAATGGATACCACCCCGGAAGAAACGGCACAAGTTATTTCCCTATTGCAAGAAGGGCATAGCCAACGTGTAGTCACTGCGCAATTGCACCTGAGCTAGTCAGCTGTCTCAAAAATCTACAGACGTTATCAAGAGACTGGCGCCTTTACACGGAGACCAGGATCAGAAAGCAGAAGGTGTTTCTCGAAGCGAGACGACTGCTTCATTGTCAACACAACTCTTAGGAATCGTCACTTGAAAGGCGTTGAGGTCCACTGGGAGCTCCGAGAAATTCGTGGTCGGGCTGTCAGTCATTGGACAGTCAGAAGAAGACTTAAAGAAGCTAAACTAACTCCGAAGAGACTAGCTAACGGCCCCAGCAGCCCATCGACAAGCGCGCCTCAGATACACCAAAAACATGTCGACTGGACCTTGGAGCAATGGCGCTCCGTTTTATTCTCCGACGAATCCCGAATGTGCCTACATGGGAATAATGAAAGAAGATGAGTCTATAGGAGGCCTGGGGAGCCTATGCGCAGTGCTGGATTATTGAAACGGTCCCCAGTGGAGAAGGTACTGTCATGGTGTGGGGAGACATCTCACTGGATGCGAAAATCGATTTGGTTTTCGTGACGGATGAGACTCATAAGGGTGCTACTCACCGGTACATTGAGAAGATTCTGCAGGAATACATCGTTCCTTTCTCTAGGTTTGCTGGCGATAGCTTCTTGCTAATACACGATAATGCGAGGCCACATGCTGCTGCATCGGTGCGGCAATACCTGGCGGAAGTGGAAATACCCACATTAGCGGAGTCTTGACCTCAATTCAACTGAACACTGTGGGATAAGATCAAAACAAGGGTCCGAGCCAGAAATCTAGCCTCTGCATCGCTGGGGGAAGAATAGGGAAGAATCCCACAGACAATTGTAAAAAAGCTCACCCGCTACATAAGAAACCGCTTGGAAGTAATAATAAGGGCTAGAGAGGGGAGAGAGGTAATGCAAAATATTGATTTTGGCTTTTATCCATAAATTTAATTGTTAAACTTAAAATATGTGTAATTTTTCCTTTCTCTTACCCCTATTTTCAATCCGTGTTCTCCTTGTTTCCCCTTTCAATTATTTTAATTAGTAAAAAGCATGAGATATGCTATGGAATTTCCTGTTATCAGAAAGAGGATAGAATGGGCTTTCAAATGATACTAAAATTTAGAATTCATGTTAAATGAAGCCCAATAGTTTGAGTCGATTTTTTAGCTCACCAGTATACCTGAGATATATATATGCATATATATATATATATATATATATATATATATATATATATATATATATATATATATAATATATATATATACATATATAAATATATATATATATATATATATATATATATATATATAATATATATATATAATATAACATATATATATATATATATATATATATATATATATATATATATATATATATATATATATATATATGACAAATAGATGCTTATACTGCACTCTGTCGGCGACTTACAAAGTCTATTCAAGCAGAGCGGCATAGCACGGCTGGCACTTATTGCAGAAACGCACCTTTTTCGAGCTTACCGCTCGAAGGCATAGATGGCAGCATTGGTATAACAACTAAAGACGAATCGAAAGACTCGCATTTTTAGAAGTTACCAAAAGTGTTCTTCGTATTTGCTGAACCATACCAAGACGCGTTTCGCCGTATCACGGCTCATCAGCAATACGAGAACATATTTTTAGTCGTTATCCAGGTACTAACGGAAAACTATGACAAATAAATACTTATACTGTCGGCGACTTACAAAGTCTATTCAAGCAGAGCGGCATAGCACGGCTGGCACTTATTGCAGAAACGCACCTTTCTCGAGCTTACCGCTCGAAGGCATAGATGGTAGCATTGGTATAACAACCAAAGACAAATCGAAAGACTTGCATTTTCAGAAGTTACCAAAAGTGTTCTTAGTATTTACTGAACCATCCCAAGACGCGTTTCGCCGTATCACGGCTCATCAGCTGGGCTAGATTTAACTAACGGAACACTATAACAAATAGATGCTTATACTGCACTCTGTCGGCGACTTACTAAGCCTATTCAAGTAGAGCGGCACAGCACGGCTGGCACTTTATTGCAGAAACGCACCTTTCTCGAGCTTACCGCTCGAAGGCATAGATGGCAGCATTGGTATAACAACTAAAGACGAATCGAAAGACTCGCATTTTTAGAAGTTACCAAAAGTGTTCTTCGTATTTACTGAACCATCCCAAGGCGCGTTCCGCCGTATCACGGCTCAGCTGGGCTAGGTTCAGCAAATACTAGGACACATTTTTAGTCCTTATCCAGATACTAACGGAAAAAACTATGACAAATAGATGCTTATACTGCACTCTGTCGGAGACTTACAAGGTCTAATCAAGCAGAGCGGCAATACGAAGAACGAGCTCAAAAGAAGAGTTCGAGCCAGAAATTCAGCCTCTGCATCGCTAAGAGATTTATAGGTTGCGATGGCGGCAGAGTGGGGAGGGATCCCGCAGACAGTGGTGAAAAAGCTCACTTGCTCCATGAAAAGGGCTAGGGGAGGGCGGAGTAATACAAAATATTTATTTTGGTTTTTATTAATAAATTTAATTTTTACACTAAAAATTTGTTTAATTTTTCCTTTCTCTTACCCCTAATTTCAATCCGTGTTCTCCTTGTTTCCCCATTCAATCATTTTAATCAGTAAAAGGCATGAGATATGATATGGAATTTGGTATCATTAGCAAAGAGAACAGAATGGGCTGACATATGGTATTAAAATCCAAGATTAGTGTTAAATAAACCGAAATAGTTTTGAGTCGATTTTTTTGCTCACTAGTGTACTTGAGAGCGATTAAATTTATTGCATTTGACAATTTTATATGACATACTTGGCAACCCTGCCTGAAATGTTTCATAGAAGAAACAGGAAAAAAAGAAAAATGCCGCTCAACATTTATTTATATCCTGTTCAGGGTAACTGTCACTGTTATAATCTAAATTTATTATTATGGGGTCAATATCATTCTAAATAGAGGGGTAGGATTTGATTTACGAAAATAGCAGCTTTAAATAGATAATTGCTGGTGGTTATTTTTATTACTATAATATACTAGTGCGTTTAAAAACACTGATCTTCAGAAATAGGTTATTTCTTAAGTATCTGTTTTTTAAACTGAAAAAGGCAAATTATCTTTAATTTGTAATAAAGGAAATAAGAAATCGTCAATTTTAAGAGTTGCAATATCGGAACATTTCTGGTTATTGTCAAAATTAACATCAATTGCTTTTAATATGTATATTAAATACACCCATTAGTGTACATGCTGAAAAACATAAATCGACGAAGTCTATTTTCTCGTTAGTTACAGCGAGTGCTATTTATTACAATTTTTCTACAGTTTCATTGGACACAAGTTTAAATTTTTTAAAAGATTTTCACAACACCCTGCATATATCGGTTTAGCGGACCAAGTGCCTGCGTACTCTTTGCTCTTGCATCAAAAGTACGGGTGTTCAAAGTTATGGATCATTCGGGCGTAACATCGGTGAATCACCAAACTAGGACATGCATGTTTCGTCCCATATCAGGACTCGTCAGCCAGGGTAAGTGAAGAGGCAAATCGTACACACACAGTAACTCATTCCGATTAATATAAGAGAATACTGCCTATATCTTGGCAATTTTGCAATTTTTTAGAAGGATCACACTTCCGATCCCACTGGGAGGGGGGATCTAACTCATAGCCAACAATTCTGAACAAAAAACTTTGGATGCTCGTACTTCTGATGTAAGAACAAAGCACTATCTATACGATCTTGGTCTACTAAGCTTATAAAATCACTTCGGTGTCCGTCTGTCTGTTTGTCACACCCGATTTTCTCCGAAACTATTTGACATAGAAAGTTGAAATTTGGCACTAATATAGGAGTTGATAGCCTCATCAGAGCCGTGTAGTTTTTAAAGTTAAATTTTGACTTAAGGAGTTAGTCGGAGAGAAATCAGAGGTGAAAAAAAATTACCAGGTCATCAAGTGGGGTGACAAATGAAAGCTTGTAAAAATACGAGTTAAAAAATATGTATTATGCAATGCTTGCGCACAATTTTCTTTGCATTATTTTTAAAAAATTGTGAAAAATCGCTGTCCCTAATCCTTATCTCGAAACATACTGATAAAAAAATTTTGAAAAAATTTGGGAATATGCTCCACAAGATGTAGATTGAACAAAAATTATCATGAGTGCATTACCTTTAATAACTTCTCTGGTATATAAAAAAAAAAAAAAAAGTTTTCGGTAAAGATCGGAAAAAAAAAACTTTGTAGAAAACTCATTTGGGATATGTTTTGTGAAGGTATCGATCATTTTGTACCTCCGTAACGAAAATTTTTATTTTAAAAGCAATCGACATACCGAACACTAACTGCTCAAGTCCAATTTGCACTTGACCGGTTATTTTTCTCTGTTTTCACGAAAAATAAATATTGGCTTTGTTTGTAATAGTTAATATGGCTTCCTTAATGGAGCGTACTCCTGGCTAAAGTAAATGTACTGTACTGTACTGTAAATACTAGCACTCCAACTGAAAAATGTGCACTTTTAACTAAAAATTCTAAAAGGACGAATAAATGCCTTAGTATGTTACTAAACATTTAATTCTCTTTTAGTAAAACTCTGAAAATAGCTAATGTCAAAATAAACATACCGTTACCCAGCAAATTTTCAATAAATACTATTAAAGATTATTTTTATAAAGCCAAAAAAGTAATTTTTAATACTGAATTGCCACCAAAAACTACGACTTCACGATCCGAAGCATGTGACTCAACAAATATATCGATGGCAAAATTAAAATAAAGATTCCACTCCGTCATAATTTTTACAATTTAATCACCCAAATGAACTCTAAAAATCTAATTACCAATATGAATTAAAAACCCCTGAAATTATTATAGAACATCATCATCATCATCATTAGCTTATTCCATCAATAGTCGGATGTAAGCCTCCCCAAGTTGTCTCCGATGAGCTTTGTTGTTTGCTTTTTGCATTCAATCGCGTCCTGCTAATCTTTTTATGTCGTCCGTCTATCTTGTCTGTGGTCTGCCTCTGCATCTTTTGTGTCCTTTAAGCCTCCATTCAACTATACGTCGTGTCCATCTGTTATCATTTAGCCTTGCGATATCCCCGCCCAATTCCACCTTAATATACATATTCGTTGTATTAAATCTGTCACTTTTGATCTTTTTAGTATCTCGATGTTAGGAATACGATCTTGGAGTCTAATATTTAGCATTCTTCTCTCCATTGCTCTTTGGGTTACCTGGAGTTTATTTATTATTCTTTTATTTAAAGTCCACGTTTCAGTGCCATATGTTAATACCGGCAGTACATATTGATCGAATATTCTGGCTTTTATTGTATTTGGGATGTCCAATTTAAATGTAGATTGTAACCTTCCGAACGCAGACAAAACTAACTATTCAAGTCAGCCTTTAAGTTATTTTTTGATATTTCGATTTTTTTTCCTAAATATATGAATGTTTGTACCTTTTCTATTCTTTCACCTTTTATTAATAGTTCCTGGCTGTTATCTTCACTTTCGTTTTTCAAATATTTGGTTTTAGTGAAGTTTATTTTTAGATTTATTTCTCGAGACTTGTTATTTAATTCCATCAGCATTTCTGGGCAGTTGTACATTTACGTCCAGGGCAGTACTGGAGTGTCACAACATGCTCAACAACCTGGCGATTCAGAATCAGATTACTATGGTCTGGGTGCCAGGACATGAGGGGTACGCTAAACGCTAAAAGGGGGGCTGAGGGGACTTTCACTGAATCCACTCCATCCTTTGGCTTCAACAAGAGTCTCCTTAAAGGGGAGATGAAGAAATGGACAACATCCATCGTGGGGAAACACTGGAACGATATTAATGGCCTTGAACATTCCAAAAAGTTTCTTAGCTTCGATGCTAAGAGGGCGGGCTTTGCTCTGAAACTGGATAGGAAAAGCCTAAGGACACTGTCGGGGACACACACGGGTCACTATGCCTGTAATAAGCACCTATACAGAATGGGAATTTCAAATACCAGCACTTGCAGATTCTGCGGTGAAGAAGAGGAGTCAATGGAAAACACTTGATCACTAACTGTGTGGCACTGGGACACAGGAGATACAGACTACTACATGCCTATACGCTGGTGAACAGGACTTGCTAACACTCCCATTGAAGGAGCTGGTCCAGTTTCTTGACGTATTAAACCCGTGAAGGACAAGGGGAGGCACAATAGATCAACGATGGTCGCAGTGCAAAGGGCCGTTTTGGGCCAGACCCACCTTTATTACATTACATTCAAATATTTGGTTTTAGTGAAGTTTATTTTTAGATTTATTTCTCGAGACTTATTATTTAATTCCATCAGCATTTCTTGTAATTCTTCTTTTGTGTTGGCGATCAGAGTGATATCATCTGCGAACCTTAAGTGATTTAATCGTTCACCGTCTATTAGCATTCCTTTATTTTCACACTTTAGCGATTTGAAATGTCTTCTTGAATCAAAGTGAACAGCTTTGGGTCGCCTTGTCTAATTCCTCCTTTTGTTTTAATTTTATTTGTTTTTTCTTCAAGCATTATTTGTGATGTGGCAATTGTTTAAAGATGGTCCAAAGTACTGCATCCCGTCTAAATCCCGCTTGTTCGCGTGGTTGATAACTGTCTAATTTGTTCGTTAATCTATATTTTATTCTAGTGAGGATTTTGTACAGTACCCATAACAGGCTGATGGGTCTGCAATTCTCCAATTTAAGTTTGTTTCCCTTTTTAAATAAAAGTACAATCAAGGCGTTTACCCAAGGTGTTGGTATTTTACTTTCTATGAGCCACATGGTAAATAGAGCTTGAAGAAATGGTATTATTGATGCCCCTCCATACTTTATCATTTCTATAGTTATTTCATCGTCCCCTGGTTCTTTGTTGTTGTGCATATATTGTAGGACGTTCAATATTTCATCCGTTGTTACATCGGGAATTTCTTCAGATCCCATATTTTTGACTATAACTCTATTTCCTTCTTGTTTTCCGAGCGGCGGCTATATTTGCGGGTCATATAGTGTTTGATAACATAGCCCCACAAAAAAAAAAGTGGGGTATACTTTTGATGCGATATATCAGATCCATAGTATTTTTGCCAGCTGATCACGAATTTGACGTCAGAATATCGCCATCACATCTCAATTTTTTTCTAACCTCAAAAAATAGGTAAAAATTAGTAAAAATTAAGAAAAATATACTCCTAAAAAATTGATTCAAGCTTTTTCATGAATCCAAAGATGTATTAATATGTATTCGGACACGCTAAGCTAATATTCATCGGTTGGATTGAGCCATACAGTTCTGTTTTCTTTCTAACCTCAATAAATCAGACAGATATAGTGCTTCTCGAATGCAAAAACGAATTCAAATTAAAATTCAACCGATCCTTACCAAATTTGGTACACGGGAATTTTTTGGGTCGCTGATCACGAATCTGAGGTTGGATTTGCAAAATTCAAGATGGCAGATGTTTTTCGCGCCATTTTGAACGCCGAGAAAAATTCATCGGTCGATTTTTTATCTTCTACCTGCATCCAGGGCACCTCCACGTGGTGACGGTGGGCAACGGTGTTACTCCACTAGCCGGCAGAGTCCCTGGATAACGGCTTAGATGCCGTCATGGCAGGTAGAAGAAAGAGAATTACGATGCAGGGACTCGGAAACCCAGTATCGGCGGTTGGTCAGGGTGGGAAAGCGGGCCCGCAGCCGTCGTCATCCAGCGACCGTAGCTCTTCATGTGTGGGTGACTTGGCTCATATAGAGTATAATGCTACAAGAAAACGGTCTCTCACGGTACAAGGACTTTTCATAAGTGCGATAAAAACAGTGATTCATTTTGTTATATTTGCTGTCAACACGTATTGAGTAAAATGGGGTCACCGATAACGGATAAGATTAAAACCTTATATAAGGATTGTTTTAACATTGAAATACAGCACCAGGATACAGATTGGGTTCCCCACATCATTTGCAGTTCTTGCAAAATAATGTTGTACATCAATAAGAATGCGATTAAATATTCCAGACCAGCAATATGGAATAGACCATACAGTGAAAATGATTGCTACTTTTGTATGAATGTTTTGTATCTAGGCATAACCGAAAAAATAAAAGCACTATTACTTATAAGGATGTTTCGACAGTAACAAGACCAACTAAACTAATTCCGCCTCCTGAACCACTTGATGCTGATGTTATGGAAACAAATGATTTCACCTTATCAGTTCATGCCGAAAACATTGAGACTGTCGAAAAAGATTCAAACACTGTTACTAATGAATGTTCTAGTGACAACCTATCATATACTAGTGACACAGATAAAGAATTTCTACCATACAACCGTAAACCAGAACCAATACTCGTATCACAGTCAGAACTTAGTGATCTAGTCAGAGATTTAGGCTTATCTAAAGATGGTTTCAGAGCATCTTGCTTCCTTTTTAAAGAAAAGACATTTACTTAAGCCAGAAGCTACGATTTCTTATTATAGAAACAGAGATGAAGAATTTCGAAAATATTTCACAATGGACGAGGAATTGTCACTTTCATATTGTACCGATGTAAAAGGACTAATGGATGAATTTCAAAATAACTCATACGATCCTGAAGAATGGAGACTGTTCACTGATTCTTCTAAACGGAGCATTAAGGCAGTTTTGCTGCATAATACCAACGTTTACGCTCCCATTCCGATTGCTCATTCCACAGTTATGGAAGAGCAATATGAAAAAATGAAGCAGCTTTTGATAAAAATAAAAATATGCTGATCATAACTGGAGAATTTGTGGAGATCTGAAAATTGTAACAATATTGCTTAGCCAACAGTCAGGGCTTACTCTTTATCCCTGTTATAAATGTCTGTGGAATAGCAGAGACAGGGAACGTCATTATAAGAAAAAAATTTGGCCAACAAGAGAATCGTTCACTCCTGGTGAAAATAATGTATTGTTTCCACCATTGGTAGATCCAGGAAAAGTTCTTATTCCCCCGCTTCACATTAAGCTTGGACTTATGAAGCAATTCACGAGAGCATTAGATACAAACGGCCCATGTTTCAAATATTTGCATAAAAAATTTCCGAAATTTTCTGAAGCTAAAATTAAGGCAGGCGTATTTGACGGGCCACAAATAAGAAAATTGTTTCAAGATTCATTATTTGTTACTAAAAGGAATAAAATTGAAAAAGCTGCTTGGCTTAGTTTTAAAGAAGTCGCAACAAACTTTTTGGGAAATAATAAAAGTCCTAAGTACAAAGAAATAGTCGAGAACATTAGGTTGCTTAATGAATCTAAAATTATATTTCCTGGACTCCCATATCGATGATTTCCCAGATAATCTTGGTGACTACAGTGAGGAGTAAGGGGAACGTTTTTCTCCAAGATCTGAAAATCATAGAAAATCGGTATCAAGGACGATGGGATGATCATATGCTAGCGGATTATTGCTGGTCGCTAAAAAGAGAAACAAGTCCTCAAAAGCGTTTGGGCAGAAAAGCCTTTGAATAGGTCATTCGCGGAAAAAAGAACAAGATACAGCCAAAAAAAGGAAAGTTAGGCGCGGATCTAACCTTCGCAATTCTAGGGCTTAAGGGTCTACTATTTGAGAGTATATGGTTTAAAAGTCCTGGTTTTGAGTTTATTGGTTCTCATTTTTAAAGTTACAGGGTTATTGAGGTTTATTTTTTGAGGTTACAGGGTGTGGGAGTCTAAGGTTTTAGGGTTTAGGGTTTAAGAGTATCAGGTTTGAAGATTCCCCAACTGTATACCAAATTTGGTAGGAATCGGTTGGTCTTCAAAAATTTTGGCCGCCATCTTGGATCCGCCATTTTGAATTTTGCAAATCTGACCTCAGATTCATGATCAGCAACCCAAAAAACCCCCGTGTACCAAATTTGGTAAGAATCGGTTGAAATTTTAATTTGAATTCGTTTTTGCATTCGAGAAGCACTATATCTGTCTGATTTATTGAGGTTAGAAAGAAAACAGAACTGTATGGCTTAATCCAACCGATGAATATTAGCTTAGCGTGTCCGAATACATATTAATACATCTTTGGATTCATGAAAAAGCTTGAATCAATTTTTTAGGAGTATATTTTTCTTAATTTTTACTAATTTTTACCTATTTTTTGAGGTTAGAAAAAAATTGAGATGTGATGGCGATATTCTGACGTCAGATTTCGTGATCAACGGGCAAAAAAATACTACGGATCTGATATATCGCATCAAAAGTATACCCCCACTTTTTTTTTTTGTGGGGCTGTGTAATGTTTTCTTTGTAGCTTCCTTTATCTCTTTGATTTGTGCGATCTCATGGTTATCGTTATTTATAAGTTTTATTCATTTGCTTGTTTAGGTGTTTCAAACCTTTCCCCTCTTTCAAAGTTTCTTCTATTTTCGAGTTTCTGTACTGTTTGCGTCTTCTCTGATCTTTTCTTTATAGTGGTCTCTGTTTCATGAGATTTTGCTTAATTTTTTGTGTTTTTTCTTTTTTCGATGTTGCTATTTGTTTTGTAGTTATGAATAGGTTGTTGATTATTTCTGCGTTTAGTTTAACAAGTTCTGTTTTGTAGTTTATGTATTTTATATGATTTTCTAGTGCTTGTCGATATTCGTCTCTGTTTTGCTTTATTATTCCTATTGGTGTCTTTATCTTTGTATGCGTTATCAATCTACGCCTCTCCTGCTTCAGATTTGTTTTTATTTTTGATCTGAGCATCCGATGGGCACTGCCAATGCCTATCGTGTTCAGGACTGTTGTGTCAATTACAATATTCTTGTCATTTAATATCACATAATCAATTTCGTTTCTTGTTATACCATCTGGCCTTTGCCATGCCCATCGTCTATGTTCTGGCTTTTGGAAAAATATGTTCATAACATATAAGTTATTTTCGTTTACAAAACTGGATAACATTTCTCCTCTGCTGTTCCTATAGAACACGACTTTAATTCATGGAAAGAACGTAATATATCTCTAACTTTCATACAATTCCCAATAAAGAGACAAATAAGTTGATTAAGGTCATACATATAGTTCACGTATAGGCAAAATAATTTAAAATTTGACCCGTTCAAACCACCACTAAATTCCTTAGGACTCTCAGAAGCTGATAAGGCCAGTTGCCATCCTGGCTAAAGTAAATACTCTCAATACTAGCATTCCAACTTAGAAGTGTGTACTTTTAATTAAAAATCCTGAACGGACGAACAAATACCTTAGTTTTTTTTACTAAGTATTTAGTTCTCTTTTAGTAAAACTCCGAAAAATTGCTAATTCCAAAATAAACATACCGTTACCCAGCATATTTTCAATAAATACAGATTTTTACAGAAGATTACACAGGCCGAAAAATTTGGCCAAACCTTTTACCCAGAAACTAGAATATACTTTTCCGAATTTTTTGACGCGCTGAATTTAAATTCGAGTTCAGAATTTCTCTGATGGCTCCAGTTTTCGAGATATTCTAATCTAAAAGTATGAAAATTACGGTTTTTTTAGACATATTTAAGGTTATGTTACATCGAAAGGTATTTTTTTTTATCAAACCATTAATGGAGTCCGAAAGAACTACTCTTCCTCTTCAAAACACATTTAGATTTATCAGGATATTTTTAGTGTTCCGTACGGAACACTTATAAGATGATTTCGGTGTCCGTCTGTGCGTCTGTCTATCACACCTGATTTTCTCCGAAACTATTTGTCATAGAAAGTTGAAATTTGGTAATAATATAGGAATTGACGGCCTCATCAGAGCCATGTAGTTTTGAAAGTTAAATTTTGACTTAAAGGGTTAGTTTTGGGGGGTGAAATCGGAAGTGAAAAAAAAAATTTTTACTAGGTAATCGAGTATGGTGTCAAATGAAAGCTTGTGAAAACACGAGTAAAATAATATATATATATATATATATATATATATATATATAAATGTATTACTTTGCGCGCACTTTTCTTTGTATTATTTTTAAAAAATCGCGAAAAATCGCTGTCCCCGCCTTATCTCGAAAAATACTTATCAAAAAATTTTAATAAAATTCTGGAATATTCTCCACGGGGTGTAGATTGAACGAAAATTATCACGAGTGCATTACCTTTAATAATTTATCTGGTATATAAAAAAAAAACAGAAATTTCAAGGTCATCAATTTTCAGTAAATATTGGAAACAAACTTTGTTGAAAACTCATTTGGGGTGTGTTTTGTGAAGTCACTGATCATTTTATACTTCTGTTACATTATTTTTTTTATTTTAAAAGCAATCAACGTACGGAACACTAATTGTGCAAGTTCAACTTGCACTTGACCGTTATTTTTTATCTGTGAGAAATCGTATGTTGAAATTAACTATTTCGACTTACTTCTCGATTTTTGGAAAATAAAAGGCATCGAATAAATACCATTCTTCGACGCATTAACTTTTGTAACGATTGTTAATTTATGGTGAAAGATGTTTTAAATTAGACTTATTTTGAGTTTAATAAAAAAATAGAAAAGTTAATGCGTCGAAGAATTGTATATATTCGATACCTTTCATTTTCCAAAAATCGAGAAATAATTCTAACTACTTAAATTCAACATACGATTTCTCAAAGATAAAAAAAGATATCCTAATAATCTAAATGCGTTTTGAATAGGAAGAGTAATTCTTTCGGACCCATTAATGGTTTAAAAAAAAAAATTGCCTTTCGATGTAACATAACCTCAAATATCTCGAAAAACCATGATTTTCGAAATTTTAGGTTAGAATATCTTAAAAACCGGAGCCATCAGAGAAATTCTGACCTCAGATTCGAATTTAGCGCATCAAAAACCTTCGGAAAAGTATATTCTGGTTTCTGGGTAAAAAAAAGTTTGTCGGCCTGCTATTTTTAAAAACCCAAAAAAGTAATTTTTAATTTCGTATTACTAAAAAAAACTTTGATTTCATTAAGTGGCCCTATTCACGATCCGAAGCATGTGACGTTATATATATATATATATATATATATATATATATATATATATATATATATATATATTTCTCTAACAATTTCAGTACTAATATGAATTAATTGAGTGTTCAAAAAGTATTTGCCTCTAGCGTAGGGTTAAGATTCAAAAAAGTTACTTATAACCTCTGAAACTGTTATAGAATAATGGACTTTAATCCATGGAAAGAACGTAATATATCTCGAACTTTCATACAATTCCCAAAAAAGAGACAAATAAGCTGATTAAGGTCATAAATATGGTTAACATAAAGGTAAAATAATCTAAAATTTGACCCGTTCAACCACCACCAAATTACTTAGGACTCTCAGGAGCAAATAAGGACGACCTTATTCCACATTACACCATTTATATTAACGAAAGTTTACGCACAGTGTAATTACTCTTAAACAAATTACGATCCCACAAATAAACTAGTTATCAAATTTGGTTTCTCCCTAAAATAAGCATCCTGGAGTAATAGTAGAAGTACGGGTGTAGAGGCTTAAAACCAAGCAAACATACCTGAAAGACCCTTTTTGCCAACCCACTTTTGGGTAATACCAATCAGAGGGGACCTATAGTTTAACCTGGAATCTGAAACACATGATCGGTAGATAATGCAGGCGTTTGTTCGTTTTTTAACTCTCAACTGGCCATAAATCTCGACGGGGGCTGGTCAATCTTTTAATGCCGCTATGAACGTCTCCGTGCCATTATGACGAAGTATGTTATTTAATAGCAGCGCTCAAACCTTTTAGTTTGACTTTAGACATACACTTCATTCAAGAGAGCTCTAGTTACTTCGTTTGTCTTCCTGCTCAAGTAACCATGCGCCAACAACATGCCATTGGAAGTATTTTTTTCTGTCGGAGTGGGCTCCCAGTCGTCAAAGGCTGACTTCAGGTATCTGCAATACACTCATACAGGGGGGCGGGACTTTCATTGACAGGGCATGGTCAGAGCTTTTTCCCGCCAATAACGAATTGCCCTTTTTTACAGCATGCCAGCTTTTGACAGCTTGCCTATGTCTGCTGGTAAATAGTATAACGTGAAATGTGGCCTAGCCAAACACATGCCAAATACAAGTTGATCGAATTCGAGGCTATGTGTACTTCCAACTAAGCGAGAACTATACTAGGGAGCTAAAGCTGCCAGATATAAGCATCTAACCTACCCCTGAGGGTATCCAAATAATCACTGCTTATAAATAACTCAAATATTTAGAGTAAAAAAGTATGACATTTCAAGGGATGGACGATCGATTCACTCCTTTGGCAACGCAGCCCCGCAAAACATTCACTTAGCTTAATTTCGCGAAGGATGTTCGCGGAATCAAATAGCTTTTACTATTAAGTCTGAACATGTTTTTGAACTTTTTCAAGTTTTACGTGACAAAAATCTGATTGAAAATACATGTGATAATTGAAATAGTCATATAGTTAGGCACAGAAAAAGCTGTCCCAATTTAACCGGGAATAATTTTAGATGAAGGCCGGAAAAACAGGTTAGTTGTTATGTTACATTTGAAATCAGTATTATCCAGAATACTTCAGAATTGGTATTACAAATAGATGAAAGCAACCCATTGACACTCAGCCAAAAATACTAGAGCAAGTTAAACTTAAAAATAGTCCCTCGAGAAAATCCAAATGGATATTTCCAAGATAGCACAAAACAACAGTTTTAAAAGATAGTCTGTCTAGTATGTTAGCAGAGCTTTTAAGGTAAGTGTTAAATTAAATATAATATAAGACATAAGGTGGGAAAACTTCAGTTATTCAATAAAATTAATTAATTATGACCAACTATGTTATAATACGATCTTGCATATAACACTTGTAAGTAATATATAATAATCCTCTTATTCTTAAACTAGCAGCTTTCTACCCTTAGGGTATAGGCCGCCTTTAAACTTTTCCACCTTATCCTAGTCTTTGCAAAGCTGTACCAATTCAACTCTACTGTACGTTTTATGTCGTCAGCTCAGCGTATCTGAGGGTTCCTGCACTTCTATTACCCCGTGGTCTCCATCGTGTGACTGCCACTTCACATGTCTTCTGGTTTTCTCTCTTATCCATTCACTCGTTCTATGTGTTATTCCTAGTAGCTCTCGCTCTATTGTACACTGATTCACACTCAATTTATTTTTGTTGACTTCTATTAATACCCACGTTTCCGCTCCGTGTGTGGTTACTGGAAAGATGAACTGATTATGAAGATTTGTTCTTAGTTCCAGAGGCAATTTAATCTGCATTATACCTTTTATCTTCACAAAAGCTGCCTATGTAAGCCCAAGTCTGGCTCCAGTTTCTAGGTCTTAATTTTCTTTTCCTTATTGTTTGCCCTAAACATTTGAACTGTAAGACTTGGTCAACTCTTTAGTTTTCCACGAGTAAACTTCCTATCTTCTCCATCTTAATTTGTAATATACTTGATTTAATTAAAATTTAATTGTAGTCTTACTCGTGCTGATGCTTTTTGTATATCTCTTATTACGGATGTTAATTTTTCTCTATTATTTGCAAAAATAGCGATATCGTCTGCAAATATGATGTAATTTTTCTCCCAATCATATTTACACCTGGTCTAATCGGTATATAATAATAAGGGTACAAAAATCCATATACAGAGTGTGACACAATAAATATTTTTTCTAACAATTCAAGAAATTACTTCACTAATAAGAAGCTATGTTGTACTATGGTTATGGTATCTTTAAAGTTTGGACCGTAGTATGTGGAAAAAGTCATTGTGAAGATTCCAAGCCATAAAAAAATATATATGTCTGAAAAAATTGAGAGCTATAAATAAGTTGCTATAGGTCAAAGGAAAGCAGAAAGAGTAAAAACTAGGCTCATGTGATTAATTTTCGTGGTAAAAATATGTAAGGTAAATATCATTCAGAGCCAAGCCGCGTGTGAAAGCTAGTTTTCCAGATAGAACACTTAAAGGTCACACTTCGGAGTCATTCTGGCAAATTGTTGAAACCATTTTCAGGTTTAAAAAGATACTTTATTCACCAGCATAAAGATTCTTTAAACAGTTTAAAAATAAGATAATTGGCATCATTATTTTGCTAATCTTCTTTATAAAAGTAGTGACGCTGTATGTACATATATGCCTGCATGTATATTGACACAAATTATAATTGAAAATTTCATAAGCCATTCGTTTTTAGCTTCGTCTTTTGAGTCAATTAATTTATGTTGTTGTTATAGTATTATATTACTCATGTATTGTATTTTACTTACTAATATTAGTTTGTCACATATTCTTTTCCTTCTTTTTTTACATACCTGAAAAAAAAAAGAAAAACTAAAATAATATTTTTGTGGATATAAAAATTTCTTAAATTTTCGTTAAATATTACTACAAAATGTTATACACAATAGGTATATACACACTAGAGCCATAGCATCAATAAATATATATATATATATATATATATATATATATATATATATATATATATACGAGGATGGATTGAAAAGTTCGTGGCCTAGTCAAGAAAACAAAATAAACTACGTACAAAAATATTTTTATTTTTCGACGTAATCTCCACCTAGCTTCCAAAGCTTCCACACCTGTTTCAAAAAGAGATTCCTCAAGGTCTTCAAAATACTGGTTAACTGCACCTCCGACTTCTACATTTTATAAAAATTTCTGGCCGCCGAAGTGTTTGTTTAGGTTTAGAAACAGATGAAAGCTCGAAGGTACCAAATCAGGAGAATAAGCAGGGTGGAGCAGCCATTCGAAACCAGAATCACGAATTTGAGCCATAGACTCAACAGACGTGTGAACGAGAGTGTTGTCCTGATGGAACAAAACTTTTTTTCTCAGTAATCCTCGGTGTTTCTCTTTAATTTCTTGACGTAAACGACATAAAAAGGGTGCAATAGTAAGTCTAATTTATTGTTTCGCCTTGCGGAATGTAGTCCACCATAATAGTACCTTTAGCATCCCAAAAAAGTGACGCCATCACTTTTCCAGCCGACAGAATTGCCTTCGCTTTCTTTGGGGTGGGTTCACCAAATTTTTTCCACTGCTTCGATTGTTGTTTTGACTCTGGAGTATAGTGGCGAAACCATGTTTCGTCCATTGTCACAAACCTGTTAAGAAAATCTTGTGGATCAGCCTCAAACATCTGCAAACAGACGAGAGAAATCGTGAGTCGAAGCAATCTGGGGACCCACCTAGTGGAAACCTTAGAAAATTCGAGTTCGTCGGCAATGATGTTTTGTGTTCGTTTATACGAGATGCCTATAGTGTCTGCAATCTCCCTGACAGTTAATCTACGGTCTTTCAATATGAGATCACACATTTTGCCGATGTTATCTCCAGTCGTAGACGTCGTTGGCCGGCCGGAGCGAGAGTCATCTTCGATGCACTCTCGTCCACGTTTAAATTCTGTAATCCATTTTTTCACAGTGGTATATGATGGAGCAGATTCCCCTAGTGTTGTTTTCATAACATCGTGGATCTTCTTTGGTGTTAATCTTTTTTTTAAACAGGTACTTGATGACCGCACGTTGGTAAATTTTTTCAATTTTTCCAAAAAACGCTAAACATGATCTCACTAAACTCGTTCTAAC